>JASDQU010753063.1:3787-17912 GCA_032191745.1 Picea mariana | reverse complement strand
ATCAATCACATAGCGCGCCACCCAAGATATATCATACCTATTGTTAACCTCTTTCCATAACGCTATACAATAATCACATATCAACATTGTTATATGTTCTCCCATTCAACTTTTGATAAAAATTGCATAGTCCTTTAACCAAACACATAGTATAATAGCTAGGTCCACCATTGTCACAAAGGTCTATACATAATCCTTTTGTCATAGCTTTAGAATTTTTCCATAGTTTTCTCCTTTTGTTTTAATCAAGTTCCCATTTTATTGATTTTTTTGCATAGATATATATGGATAAGTAATCAATGTATAAATTAGTAATCAAGGTTATAACATACATAACAAAGCACCTATAACCAACATGATCCTCATACCCATGGAATTGTTCTGTATCGCAAGTAAATACCAGCAACATTTAGCAATAATGCCTCAACCACCCATTTATCACATCAAATGAAACCAAGACTGCATCATCAAAAAAATGTAGGACTGTGTAGGCAACATCATAACAGCAACAACATATGAGAATAACATGTCTATCCTTGCTCCTCTATTCTACAAGGGCATCCCACCTACTAGTTATTATTATTATCAGAATTAAATAATAGTGCTTTAGAAATCCTTTGTAGGCGGAAATCATCGTTGCGATTTTAATTGTCAACAAACTGGGGACTCAACAGGGAAATTTGTTTCCAACCGATTAAGAACTCAGAATGTCGAGTTTCACAGACCAGTAACATCAGATCAAGATAATATACATCAAAATGATTATGCAACAAGGGGAAGTGAGAGGATTTAAGGGAAAAATGATCGGGAATTTTGGAATAACTCATGGAAAGTGTTAAGTATGAGGGGATTTATCCCTATAAGCATAATCATTCAATTAATCATAGTAAAGTATTCTTGACTTCAAGGAGAAAAATTTTATGATACGGTCTTTTGAATCTTGAAATGGATGGAAGAAAAGGAAAGCAGAAGAGGGATAAAACCAACTATCTTATAAAACAACAGTTGAAGCTGATAAGAATTTCAATGATGCTTCCAAGGAGAACATCATGACAGTTGTGTAACTTGATTGTTATTGATTAACAATACTTTGCATAATAGCGTCGTTGTAGCAAAACTGATCCAACATTTTATTTTGACAAGAAATGAAGTCAAATAAAACAAAATGGCAAGAAATGACATAGCAAAAATGAAACAACGAAATTGTAGAATCGAAGTGAATAAAACAAACTATAATACAAAAAACATTCCATACAGCGTTAAAACTTTTAATTTGGTTCCACATAGTGTTTTAAGTGGGAATCGTTAGTGCTATAGGAAAACAATTGCTCTTGTAAGTCCTTTAGGATGTAAGAATTTGCACCTAGGACAAAAGCGATCTTAAAAGGACCCAGCCATAATTTTTGGAACTTTTAATTCCTTCCTCTATCAGCATGAGTTGAATCCCACAGCAGTACCTTCTCATTAACTTTAAATTTGACAGCCTTGACACTTTTGTTGAAATATATTTTAATAGTTTGTTGTCTTCTCTTTATATTACCCAAGGCAAACGTCCTTTGCTCCTCTAAATCCAAAAGTGCATTCATTCTTTGAGAAACATTAGAAGAATTTAATTCTTCAACCTGTAGCATTAACCTTAGATAGGAAAGTTCCATCTCGGTACACAGAATGGCTTCTTGACCATAAACAAGCTGGAAAGGAGTGCAACTAGTGCTCATCTTGGTGGTAGATCTGCCCAAAGGGCATGAGGAGAGTGTGCCATTGACGAGGCTTATCTTCAATAAGCCTCTTGATAATTCTAACCCTATTTTTGTTTGTAGACTCATCCTGCCCATTAGCTTTGGGATAATAAGATGATGAGGTAAAATGTTTAACACCCAATTTAGCTAAAAACTGGGTCAGCTTAGCACAAATAAAAGCGGGACCATTGTCTGTAATAATTTCTAAAGGAAGTCCAAATCTGGAAAAAATATTAGTTTCAAGAAAAGAAATCACCTGCTCATCATGTGAATGCTTAAGCAGGACAGCTTCAGTCCATTTCATAAAATAATTTGTAGCTTTCAAGACAAAAACTTGCCCTACTGAAGATGGAGGATTAATAGGACCAATAAAGTCCAAACCCCATTTTGAAAAAGGAAAGTCGGGGAGGACAAGTTGTAAATGCATAGCAGAAAGACGTTCTTTCCCTGTGAACTTCTGGAACTTTTCACAAGATCTCGAAAAATTATAAGAATCACAAAAGACTGAAGGCCAATAATACCCTTTCCTGATAATCTTAAAAGCAGTAGTTTTAGAAGAAAAGTGACCTCCTATATGAATAATAGAATTTGAAGAACCATGAGTCTCTTGAAACAATTTATGTGCTTCCTCATTGTTCACACAGTGAAGTAACATACCATCGGTAGATCTTCTAAACAAGAAGTCTCCTATAATGATGTATCTAGTATATTCAAGGCGGAGACTTCTTCTTTGATGAGTGTCTAAGTTATTTGGATATCTTTGATTTTGCAAGTAATATACCAGATCTTTACACCAAGGATGTTCAAACACGGGAAGGATTTGATTGTTAGTGTAAAACAGTGCTGATAGAGATCTATCATGTTCATAAATGTCTTCACTTATTTTGACATGTTGAACTAAGTGAAGGGCTAAGTCATGTCCCTTGATAGTTTTAGAAATCTTAATAGTTAGATCATGTTCCTAAATCTTGGCAAGCCAATGTGCAAGATTTCCTGAAAGATAATTCTGTGAGAGTAAAAACTTGACAACAGGTAAAGGGACTTTTACCATCGTATGCTTACCTAAGATAAAATGACGGAATTTTTCAACAGCTTTAACAAGAGCGAAAGCATGCTTTTCAATAAAAGAATATTTAAACTCATCATCTGACAAGATTTTACTCATGTAAGCCATTGGTTTTTCATTGCCTTGGTCATCACCTTGTAGGAGGATAGCAGAAATTGTTTCCTTTGTGGAATTAGTGTATATCATAAATTCCTTCTCAAAATCCAGCTTCGCCAAAACTAGTGTGGAGCTGATTTCTTTCTTGATTCCTACGAAACCATTTTCGACATCATCTATCCAAGAAAAGGAATGATCTTTCTTAAGGAGATCGTGAATTGCCTTGACCATTACAGTAAAATCAGGAACAAACCTATGGACGAAGTTAATAACACCCATAAAGGCTTGAACCTCCTTCTTGGAAATAGGAGCAGGAATATTTCGGATAGCAGCAATCCTTTCAGGATCAATGCTTATTCTTGAATCTGAGACAATGTTTCCAAGGAGCTTGCCCTTAGTAACGCTGAAAATAGACTTAGAAGGATTTAAAGAAGTGCCAAATTTCTTGCATCACATGAGAATCTTTCTAAGATGACCGAAATGATCTGATCGGTTTTTAGAATACACAATTAAGTCATCAAGATAAATTTGAATAATTTTCTCGATCAAATCGTCAAAATCTATTTGCATAGCTCTTTGAAAAGTAGCACCTGCATTAGATAATCCAAAAGGCATACGTTCATAAACGAAAGTGCCCCAACAAGTAATAAAAGTGGATTTATATTTATCTGTCCTTTTCACCTTGATTTGATTATAACCAGAAAAACCGTCAAGTAAGGACATCATCTGTGACCCTACAACTTGTTGCAAAATCATTTCCATATTAGGGAGAGGAAAATGGTCTTTAACGCTAGCCCTATTCAATGTGTGAAAATCAACTCATGATCTGATCTGACCTATTGCTTTCCAAACGGGAACCAAATTAGAAACCCACTCATAATACTTAACAGGGAAAATTATCCCAGCCTTCAAGAGTTTTTCCAACTCCTTCTGAATAGTTGCTTCCACTGCAGGGTTAATGGGTCTTTGTTTTTGCCTAACTAGTTTTATGCCTTCCTTGATAGGGATGGAATGTTGTATAATAGTAGGATCAAAACCACGAACAACCTCATAAGACCAGGCAAAAACATCTTGAAATTCACCAAGCAACTTACTGAACTTCGATTTTTCTTCATCAGAACATTGTGCACTTATTTAAACGTTCTTTGGAGACTCGAGTGTTCCAATGTTCAAGGAAATGGTTTCCCCCACTTTCCTTTTCAACTCCTCTTCTTTATGTTTTTCTTTGTTGCCTACATCACTAGATGAAAATGAACTTTCTAGAGGATTCAAGCCCTTAGGAATTTTTTTATCTTCCTTGGATATAATTTCCTTAGGCTTATAAGGTTCATTTTGAATGAAAGCACAGATGCTCTCATCACTAGGGAAGACGTGCCATGACTCTATATTGTCAGGGTTATTCAGATGATACAAAGATTGAAAGGTGAAATCAGGTCTTTGTGGCAGAATTTGTCGAGAAGGAGAGGCTACAAAAATGGCTAACATGTCAGCCATTGAATTCAATTCCCTTTTAACCTGAGTGATGTTGAAATATAGCAAGTTAGAGATAAGTTCCCAAACAATTTGGGTGTAACATTTCATTAACTTGTTTCTAGGAGAATATATCTTACGTACAAGGTTTACAACAAGTTCGAAATCCCCAAAAACTGTAAGGTGACCACAACCTAGATTATAGGCATTTTCAATGCCTAGCAGTAACGCTTCAAATTCAGTGACATTGTTTGTGCAAGAAAACTCTAACCTATAGTAAAAGTTATGAATTTTACCCACAGGAGAGTACAAGATAATACCATTTATGTTCCCTTCATTGGAGCATGAACCATCAAAGTGTATATGCCACATCCCATCCTCTATGTCGATTTGTTCCAAGGCACTGTTGTCCTCATCAACAAAGATGGAGTACACTCCTAGGTCCTCCTCGATATAATTCACATTAGGTTGTGGGTTGCTTCCTATGTAAGGTGAAATTCTCCCTTCCCTTAAGAATATGATGTTTTTACCATTCTGAGGAATGGACAAGTGTGTCCCGTCGAGTGAGAGGTATCCACCTATCAAAGCTTGCCAATCTCTTCCTAATATGATTGAGTAATTACTCACTGGCATATCAATTACCTGAATATCAAGGCTTGTCCTTATTTCAAGATGTGCGCACAAAACCAAGTTCACGTCCTTGATTTCACCTATGTTCGTTTGTTGTAGACTATTATAAGAGAGCATGCTTATGGTTTTTTCATTTGTACAAGACAATCCTAGCTCTTCCATAATAATCTTCGACATTACACTTGGGCCCGAATCGTCATCAATGAGACAACAATGGGAAATCTTGTCCATAATCTTTACAGAAATATAAAACAGAGGGTTTTTTAGAGGGTGCCTAAAGTTATGTACACTTACTTTCTTTACAGTTGAATCCTCTTCATATACCTCTTCAGAGAGGTTGGATACAATGGAAGGTTTTCCTTCCATAAAAAAATTCAGATACTTTTGTTGCTAAGGGACGGCAACCACGTCCAGGAGGATAGAATCATCTTTAATATTAGCCAATTGATTGAGAATGTTGTATTTGGAAGAGGGAAGAGGGGAGGTAGTTCCTTGACTGTCAGGAGCTTTAGAAACCTTAACAGTAGAAGCTGGTGAATATGATCTTGGGATTGAAGAAGTGCGAGGAGAATCATATTTACCTTTTGGAGCATAAGATTTATTCCTAGTATTTATGATCATAACATCCTCTGGCTCTGCAAAGTCTAGGACAATAATAGTAGTTTCAGGTCTTTTACCAAATATTTTATCTCTGGAACTCTGCTTTACTTCACATGTACTTTCCTCATGGTGTTCCTCGCAAAAGTTACACCAACTACGAGGCATGATAGATTTAGGTTGAAAGTTATTTTCATTAAGATTCTTTAATGGTGGTGAAGAAGAAGATGAGGCCCCAGGGGTAAGAGAGGGGACATTTCATTTCCGCTCATACTCTATCATTCGATTATTCATGTCTTGTACAAGTTGTAAGAGTACGAACATATACGTCTGTTTAACTGAGTCTCCCTTAGGAAGACCTATTCTTTCGAGCTGTTCTTCATACTCTAAAAAAGTATGCAGAGCGGAACCAAGGTTATCAATGGCCTTTTCCTCAAGCCTATGACAGTAGGGAGAAGGTAAAGCATTACAGTAATGCATGAAAGTGGCTTGGTTCTGAGGGAGAATGAGTTCAGGGATTTGGTTGTATTATCTGGTGAAACGTAAGTTGGAAGACTTGATAGTTTCACCATCCTTATAAGCGATGTTATTGTACTCCCATAACTGCTCGGTTGGGATTTTGGATTGCCCATAGGTAGACTTGAACCAATATAATAACTCCTCCCAAGTAGAAATAATCTTAGGAGGAAGGTCAAAGAAATCGGTCACAGCCCTTCAAGAGAATTCACAAATAAGTGCATACAAGTTTCATTGTCATTGACTCCTATGTTGTGACAAGCATTAGAAAATTCCACCAAGTGTTCATTCGTAGTGGCCATGTTATTCCCTGAAAACCTAGGGAGATTCTCTTTGAATTTAGGAAGTGGACGAGTAGTAGGTGCTAGGTTGAGAGGGGAGGAAACATACCATGGAGTAGTTGTAGCATCTTCTTCAAACTGAAAAATCCCATACTTTTGTATGACTTTAGCAGGGTTTGTGGTAGATTGGATAGGGACTTGATGACTATACAAGCTACCAATCACTGACAAGGTTGAAGGTTGAGATGAAGAGGCACCTCCAGTGCCACCAGAGCTACCACTAGATGTCATCTTGTTAACGATAGGTAAGGGAGAGAAAGACGAACTGGTTGAATCAGACAAAGTTCTCCTTAGAGTACTTTGTTGGACTGATCAAACAATGTTTCTTCTTCCTATTTCAACAATAGGATTAATCTCAGGTGATAAACCTCTTATTCTCCTAGAGATACGAGGGTTTAAGGACATGAAAAGAAGATCAAAATTGTAGGAAAAAGAAAGCTAAAGTTGATTCCTAGGTTGTCTTTTCCTAGCTTCCCAACGTTCTTGGACACTTATGTCTTGTTCAATTGCTTCCCATGAGCGTTCAAGCTCAACCCAGGTACTAGCGGTCTCTAAGATGGTATTAAACAAGGTTAAAGCAATTCTAGTCTAATCTTTAAGACCGGGCTCAATATTGGGTTGCCTTGCAACAGGTATAGTCATGAAGAAAAGAACAGTCAAAGAAATAATATCATAAATATAAATATATTCAATGAAAAACAAACTTATAATCAACTAGAGAGATATTGAAGATCTCCCCAGTATGGTCACCAAATAAATGTTGAGGAAAAGATATGAATTTATCTTACTCGAGCATTTTCTAATCTTACTTGGCTAAGGAAAGATAGTCGGGAATGTTACCCTATGTTTATAGCCTCAAAAAGTGTTTCTTAATCCACAAGTATTAATTACAAGGGCTTAGGATGATTTTTTAAAATAAAATATTGTTGCAAAATATAACATTTTTATACAGTTTTTTGAATGTATTAGATTGCAAAAGTAAATGTGGATATCAAAAGAAAAAATACCAAGTCACATATTAACACAGATGAGACAGAATAGAAATCGCTCTATTTCATTCCAAGAAATCAAAAGAATCGTTCTCTTTACAAAATTCATATGGGGGTATGGACCAAGGTCAACTTAGATATCCCTGATGAAAACCATACAAAAGGACTCTGACAAGAAGTAAAAACTGAACTTTAAAATCTGGGTCATCTTGCCATAGACTGCTGCCCATTTGACTCTGCACAATATCCTTTATAAGTCATGAAATTTAATTCATAAACAGACAAGTCTACACAGAATATCAAAGATAGATCAACACCTCTGAAAACAAGCATCTAAATGATATGATTCGAATTTTAACCTTATTGTCTACAATAGGACTCTGTTTTCATAAAAGAGAATTAGGCTTTTAATGAATTGAAGAATGAATGAAAGTTGAATTATCTCAATAAAACTTAAGAGCAAACCTTCGTATGCTTTATCCTTCTATTATGCCCTTGTTCTTCCTTCGCATTTTGCTTTTATGCATTCCAAATTAGTTGACGTAGTTCAACTACCTCATTTAGTTAATTTAACTAAGCTCGACTAACTTTTAGTTTAGGGGAAGAATTAATAATAATAGCAATAATAAAGGGTATTTTATTAAATAATAACTAGTAGGTGGGTTTTGGCCCTTGACCAAGTTTTGAGGATCCTTGGTCATGTTTGACCCATTTTTGGGACTTCAACAGGCTATCGAAGGTGGAGCGCAAGACGAAGCAGATATCGTAGGATCTCGGCCCCTCTTTAGGGATTTTTGGCTTTTTGGGTTATGTAACGGGTATGGGGATGTCGACCCATGGGTTTACCCATGCTTAGGCCTATTTTGTAATATATAAATAAAAATCTAGGTGATGTAAGTAGCGATCGGTGGCTGAGTGATAGCACTAGCTATGTGCGAGAAGATGTGATTAAGACTTGCAGAGCTAAGTGCAAGTCATCAGTAGTGCATTGTGCACAGACTGTGTAAGGCTCTGTGCCTAGATCTACTTGGGGAAGGAGGATCTGGTGAAGTTCACGCAGATCTCCTGTCCTATGCAGAGTAGTGTTATGATGCTTTGTGCCTGTAAGAAGCTTGACAGATGATAATAAAGAGAAGAAGAGTTGGTGGACGCAGCCCTAGGGTGGGGGTGAACCATGTATATCTTGTGTTATGGTTGCTTTGTCCAATATGTTAATGTGTTTATGTGTTTACTTGTTTAGATGCTTTGATATAGATTAATGATATATAGATATGTTGATGTTACGTGCTTAATAATATGGATGAATGTTAGAATGTGCTTAGTGCTTGAACATACTAGATCTGGTTGAATACTGCGATGCTCTATAATTAGGGTTTTGTCTATGAAGTAGATACTAGTTTAATACTGATGAACTGTAATTGCTAAGTGCTTTGATAAGGTGTTATAATCATAGATCTGTGTCCTAGCTAAGGTTGCAGACATCTGAGTCCTGCAACCACCCCTGCTTCTACCTCAGGTGAGACTTCATCTGCTTCACAAGTGTTGCCGAAAGGGCCGATAGTTACGGTTTTGTTGGTGCGCTCTTGAGCATTGAACCCTGGGTCTACCCCTGTGCCAACAGTGAGCCCCCTCGTGACTCCCTTTAATTTCTTTATAAAAATAGACATAATAGACAATCAATCATACACATCCCTCCTTGTGGCTTCCATAATCATTTCCACAATTTGAAATTTAAATATCAGTGACATTTCAAATTATATAAAAACATGTAAATATCCACAATATCTAAAAATAGGTTGTTCTCCAAAATTTTCAACAGTCCACTGTCCTCAACAAATAAATAATAAAGCATAATCAAAAACCGTATTTGCCACTTTGAGAGGCAATTTCCCTTTGTTGATGCTATCCCCTTTTGACTTCCTTGAATTAGCCTTAGGTTGGGTAGAACCTTAAGGCTTGATCTCACTGATGACATGGGAACAATCATCTCTCAAGTGCATATGGAATGATACTGACTTAGTTGAGTCACTTGAAGGAGAGGAGGGGGCAGCAATAGCTTTTCCTTTGTCATGCATATGGTGGCCTTCAGTTTTGAGTCTTTTGCTTGTGTGGGAGCACTGCACAGCTGAGTGTGTAGGGGAAATATGAACATTTGGTTTTAGAGGTGGAGGAGGAGGAGGCAAAGATAAATTTGGCTAGCCACGATGGTGGGAGACTGTTGGGTGAACAATCTCCTGCTATCCGTCATTCTCGGGAACTTCAGGTTGCAAAGAAACATGAGGGGGCACAGGGATACCAGGGACATGCTAGGGCTGGAAGGGAGGCCTCTCTGGCCTAGGATGGACTATCCCTTTTCCAATCCAATTGAAAAATCTAGCTTGAAAGAGTTGGTTTAACTCTTAAGGATCGGCATCGAAATGTATTGAGAATTTGGGCCTTCTAGTCCCTCTGTTCCAGTTTCCTCTGCCCCTATTATTTCGGCCATGACTTCCTCTGTTGAAAAAGATCATCTTGTATGCAGCAATTATTAGCAACTAGATCTTAAACAGACCGTACATGACATTCTCTTAATATGAAACAAAGTTTCGCTCAACAATCACATCATACCCATGCAATCCAATCCATAAAATTCATTTAATAATTGTCAATGAGCAAGGGGTGAAGTAGGGTTCAAGGGTATCTGAGGGGATTGTATTGAGAAAAAAAGTAATATCATGACCGGGAGTAAGAACACGATTACTGCTCAACAATTCATTAAACAATTGATTGTGCAACAATAACCAAAACATATCAGTTGTCATCTATCTCTGTGTTATTTTTTATCGTTGTCATACAGAGTTTTAATTTAATTTTAGTGAATGGGGTGTGCAAAATGAATTTGGGATCGTGAGGGGATTTGTAATGATCGAAAAAGTGAGAAAATGAAAGGGAACTAGATGGATATTGTTCATAAAATAAATTAAATCAATCAACTATCATAAATCTATTTCAAATTTAATCCAAAAAGAATCCACTTCCAAGACCAAAACATCCATTGTTCCTCAATTGTATACCAACTGCTTGTTGTCTCAATAACAATTTAATTTCCGATAAATCTTCAATTTATAACAGTCTGTGTATTATAACTTATGAAAACATTTCCAATTCAATCAGAATTGCATGCTCTAATGTTGATCTCTTTCCCTTTTTAAAAAAAAACAAAACATGCACAGCGATCCCTGTCATCTATGCCCAACATTCATCTTTGCTAATGAAACAATAATACACCCAATATAAACAATCAACTTTCATTGTCCTCTAATCAACAATCGAATCTTATTTAAATATACACAGGTGCCTTTTAAATCATGGACAGACTTAAGAGCATGTTCGATGAACTAATCATACACAAGTCCTCACTCATTTCATTGACCCAACCTTGAATTGACAACAACAATCAACTCCAAAAACAAAATGGAACCCTGAGCTTGCTCTTTGTGTGAAATAATATATACAGACTTCCTTTTAAAAGGAACGACCCATAGAACCATATCATGTATGAAACAAACAGAACTAAATTAACACCTAGGAACCTCTTTTAAAATTGCCAGAACCATGATCGTGATTGGTGAAACAATCACTCACATGTGTCTTATTCATTTTAAATACAATCAAGATCATGCTAACATTAAACACAGTAATCGAAACCATAAATGAATAGAAGGACGGATCTTGGCTGTATGAACCACATATTTTCTTTCTTCTTTGTTCAAACGAATTCATCATAGAGAGGACACATAGATATTCGACCAAGAGGGGGGAGCTCGTGCCTTTAAACTTCCATAATCATTAAACTGATAACCCAACACTTGACAAACCCCAGAAGGTGCCCGAGGAAGGTAGAGGCAAGTTAGAGTCCAAGTCGGGTGCTTTTAAAAAGTAAATGCAGAGAGGCAATGAAAACCTGCTTGTCTTTTTAAAAAAACACATAGAGATAATGGTCCTCCATATCCCTATATCCATTTACCATCGATTAACAACCACAGGCCACAATATAATCTTGAAAACGAAAAAGTAGTGAGCCATCCTCCTTCTTTCTTTTTTTAAATACAATCCTTCGACTTATGACTCCAATCTCTTGACAGAATCATAAGTGAATGCTTGAGTGGAGAATAAAGAAAATCGAGCTAACCATCCAAACACCCACCGATGTCACTAACACTTTTTTGCATAGAGGGTTAATTTAAACAGTGATGGGTACTCGAAAAACACAGAGAGATAATGTTTCTTTCCAACACCCAGGAGATCGAACAACTTTTCAAAAAAAATGACATTGAGGCCACATACAGACATCATTATAGCAGGGATGAGAGGAGTGGTGTGTGGAAACTCTTCGTAACTCATATCCATTCAATACATACACAGGGTTGTATTAACATTCGATGCCAACCAAGACTGGACTTTTGGAAAGATTTCAGCGAAAAGACAGTATGGAATGGGCCATCAACAGTAGCTCGGGGTTTAAACAAAAGACACACACCAGTTGTCGACAATTGCTCTGCAACAAGATAAAGATTATGACAATGACGGAGAGGGAAATGATTTGACAGCCACTTAAATACAACCTGGTGGTTAAAACCCTTCAACCATAAAACAAAGAGCTTCATTGCACCATTGTCACCATTATTTCACAGAGAACCATCATAAAGAACCAAGATGACCAATAAATAACCAATGTGCACCATTACTTCACTTGCAAATGCCAATATTTTGCAGTAATCACAGAAAACCCAGAACACAATATTTACACACAGTCAAAAACTCAATAAAACATAGAACCCATGCATTCCTTAGCCACCATTTGATTCATAATATAGAGAGTCCATCATGGATGGAAAGCTAAGAACAATACCTGTGAGAAAATATTTTCAATGACGAACTAGTCGAGTTTTCCCCTTCCAATCCTAAAAACGTGGAGCTTTCACAACCAACATAGAAAGAATGCAACATTGATAGGGTGACAGGCTCAATGGGAGGTTTGGAGTGACGTGCAGTAAATGCACGCCACTTCCTTAACTAGCCTTATTCAATTCCATGTACGAGTCAGCCCACTAACATATAATCCACCATTAAAATCAATCCATAGCCAATGCATAATTCAATGCAATATTCATCATAAAGATTTGATACCATATCAATTGCATAGTGCGACACCCAAGATATATCATACCTATCATTAACCTCTTGCCATAACTCCATACGATAATCACATATCAACATTTCTATATGTGCTTCCATTCAACTTTTAATAAAAAATTGCATAGTCCTTTAACCAAACACATAATATAATAGCTAGGTCCACCATTGTCACAAAGGTCTATACATAATCTTTTTTCCATAGCTTTAGAATTTTTCCATAGTTTTCTCCTTTTGTTTTAATCAAGTTCCCATTTTATTGATTTTTTTTCATAGATATATATGGATAAGTAATCAACGTATGAATTAGTAATCAAGGTTATAACATACATAACAAAGCACCTGTAACCAACATGATCCTCATACCCATGGAACTGTTATGTATCACAAGTAAATACCAATAGCATTTAGCAATAATTCCTCAACCACCCATTTATCACATCAAATGAAACCAAGACTGCATCATCAAAAAAATGTAGGACTGTGTAGGCAACATCATAACAGTAGCAACATATGAGTGTAACATGTCTATCCTTTCTCATCTAGTCTACAAGGGGTCCCACCTACTATTTATTATTATTATCATAATTAAATAATAGCGCTTTAGCAATCCTTTGCGGGCGGAAATCATCGTTTCAATTTTAATCGTCAACAGGGGGATTTTGGCCATAGACAACCTCAAAGGGAGTCATTCAAGTGGCACCATGATAACTTGTATTATACCACCATTTGGCTAGAGGTAACCAAGGTAAGCATTGGACCCATTGGGATTGTGTTTATGAAGCGAAGAACCTCTAATACACTTCCAAGCACTTGTTGACATTTTCAATTTGACCATCAGTTTGGGGGTGATATGTGTTGTTGATGTTCAACTGAATTCCCTGGAGCCGAAACAACACTTGCTAGAAATTTCTCGTGAAGGTGGGGTCATGATTTGTCACAATCTAGTGTTGTATATCATGGAGTTTAAAGATATTATCCATGAATACTTGAGTGACCATAGAGGCCTTGAAGGGATGTTGGAGAGCATTAAAATGAGCATATTGGGAGAGGAGATCAACCACAACCATGATTACAGATTTGTTGCTAAATTTTGGTAACCCCACAATGAATTCCATAGAAATTTCAATCCATATAGGTTGTGGAATGGCTAAAGGTTGTAGTTCACTTGGAGGTTTCACTATCTCTCCCTTGTGTTGATGGAAAATGCCACAATCTGCCACAAAGGTGTGGATGTCCTTCTTCATGCCTTCCTAGAAAAATGCACATTTGATTTTTTCATATGTTGATCCAGGTGGATATCGGTGGCCACCCACCTTTTCCAAATGGCTCAAAACAGTTTTCTGGCAATTTTGGCAATTTACTATTTTTAGCAGGTTTTAACTTCCGGGGCCATTTTGAGGGTCTAAATGAAGGTTTTTCGATATTGAGGTTCTCAATGATATGTGAAGGCATGATTGATCCCCCAAAATGAATCTCCTCGATGATACCTTTCCAACGAGCTAT
>JASDQU010753061.1:26103-43010 GCA_032191745.1 Picea mariana | reverse complement strand
GTGCAAGAAAAAATCCACCAACAGAAAATTCAAGGGGAGCCAGCGAGGCTCTAGAAGGAGAACCTAAAACAGAAGAATCAGTATTGGGACAAGAAGAACGTGAGTCTGCTGAACATTTAGGAGACACATAAAAACCAGTTTCCAAACCATCCATCAGTAGAATGGCAGAAGAAGAAGGAAATGCAGCTACAGAGACTGAGACCTTTGGGTTTCCAATCTTGGATATTTCCAGAAACATCATCATGAAGAATATCCCACTATCATCGCTACCCACTTTCAGAGGTATGTCAACTGAAGATCCAAATTTATTTTTATTTGAGTTTGACATATTATGTAGAAGCTATAACTACTCAGACAATGCCCAAAAACTTAATCTTTTTCCTGCTACAATGAAAGATTCATCCTTAAGATGGTTCATGAGCTTAGGAGAAAATACAATCCTTTCTTGGGATCAAATGAAAGACACATTTTTATGAAAATACCAAGACTATTGTAAGGATAATGTTAAAAATGAAATTTTTAAAATGCATCAAACAGAAGATGAAAGTCATGGAGACTACTTAGAAAGGTTCTTATACAACTATCAAATGTCAAAACTATTCACCTCGGACCCAACTATAGTAAGAACTATATTCTTGAAAGGTATCAAGGATGATTGCATAGAAGTTTTAGACTTGTTGAGTTCAGGAGACGTACACCAAAAACCTTTTTCAGAAATTGCAGATTACTGTAGGAGATACTCAAGAGGACAAGCTAAAACGGGAAAAGGACCAAGAGATCCTTTCAGCAGAAATACAAAACAAAGTTCAGGGACTGTCACCAGAACTAAGTTAGGAAACTTATTGGAGAACTTTAAAACAGACATCTTGAGCACAATAAGTAACCAATTAGATACTCTGAAACTGAAAAAGAAACAAGAAGAAGATGCTTTAGCAATATTTTGTCATGGATGCCAAAAGAAGAAAAAAAACGAGAAAGAATGCCCATTAAATGTCATAGAAATATGTGGTCTATGTACACTAGAACACCCCACATCTGAGTGTCCAACCTTGCTTGAACTACAAGCCATGTATAGGGGAGGAGGAGTCTCACAAGAACAACCATACCCTTTTAGAAGACCTTGGAGAGCTCAAAATCCCAATACATTTTATGATCCTAATACACAATATCAACAACAACAATGGGGTCCTTCCCCAATGACTTATCCACAATGGACACCTCAACAAACTCAGCCTTGGCAAAAAGGTTGGAGGGGACCTATGTATGGAAATCCCTCTTACCCTACATATCCACAGTACCCTCCAAACATTTCCCAATTACTACCTGGATTCAACCCACCACAGATGCAAGCTTTACTCCCACCTCCTATACAACAGCAATTTACAACCCCCTTGAATCCTAATCAACAGCAGCAAGTATCTATAAATGCCAATCAACAACCACAAAACCAAGCTTCCCACAATCCTCCAAGACCAACAACAATCCCTGCCCAGCTAGACCCTAACCCCAATAATCGAACCACCCACGCTGTGTAGAATACATAAGTTCAAACCTTTCCCACCTATGAAATTCAACTACGATCAAGGAAAGTGGTAAACCAATCAGATCCTGCAGTAATAATTCAGGAAGAAAATGATAATCATTCTGAGGAAGAAAACACTCAAACCACCCCTGTAGAAGAAGATACCTCTCCTCCTATCCCAATCACTTCTCAGTCTGTACGAGTACCCCAACAAATTAATCTCCCACCTTACCCTGAAAGACTATTAGTGAAGAAACCCGACCCACCCTTGCACAGAGATATAGAAGATGAATTACGAAATGTGTGCATAAAAATACCTCAGCTGCAAGATATTAAGGATATCCCTATATACGCCAAAATTATAAGGGATCTTTGCATTAAGAAACCAGGAAGGAAGAAGAAGGAACCTCCTCTTGTTTAGGTAGTGGGACAATTATCTGAATTTATTTATGAAATGCCATACAAATATAATGACCCTGGAAACCCAGTTGTCACTGTTGAAATTAATGGTATTTCTCTACCAAACACACTCATTGATTTGGGTGTAGATATTAAAATAATGCATTTTGACACCATGAAAAAGCTCCAAATCAACCAGTTAGACCAACCCAAACCATGATCGAGTTGGCAAATAAGACAGTCACTGGCCCTGCAGGAAGTCTAGATGATATCACAGTGACTCTAGCTTCTTGGGAATATCCAGTAGACTTTTTAGTCATTTATTCTAAATCATCCTCCAAACCAGGACACCCTATGGTTCTTGGCCGCCCTTGGCTGGCCACAGTAGATGCCTTTATCAACTGTCGGTCTGGTGAGATGACTATATCCAATGGCACACATAGCCAAAAGCTTGTCCTCTTCCCTCCTTCCCAACTGGCACAAGAAATACCTATTTGGTTAGAAAACCCTTATGGAGAGGAAGATTGCATCAAACCTCTGTTAACACTTGAACAAGTAAGAGGAATACAAGAACAATCAAATGAACAAATCTTAAGCTTATTTTTGGCTGACACAAATTGCATTGAATACCCAAGGTCTTTTGCAGAATTGTCACATATTTTTAGTTCCAAATTTCAACAAACTTGGCACCCTAATATCACTCAATTATACACTTTATCACTAGCCTCCTTAGATAAGGAAGAAACTACTGAACCTATTGATATTATCCCAAGAAAACATTTGTATATCAACTCTAGTTTGGAACTAGAACAAAAGATACAAGTGATTGAAATGCTCCAAAGACAATTTGATGCCTTTGCATGGGATTATGCAAACATGAAAGGCATTCACCCTAACACATGCACACATCATATCTACACTAATGACCAAATCAGACTAGTCAAGAAGCCTCAGCGAAGGATGAATCCAGGCCTTAAAGATATTGTAAAAGAGGAATTGCAAAAACTCCTCCAAGCCAATCTCATATACCCCATTTCAGATAGTCAATGGGTATCTCCACTTGTCATAGTTCCCAAGAAAAATGGTAAGTGGAGGATATGTGTAGAATTTCAGGAATTAAACAAAGCCACCCATAGGGATTACTTTCCCTTACCATTTATTGATCAAGTGTTGGATACCTTGTCCGGAAAGAAATATTTTTCGTTCTTGGATGGGTTTAGTGGTTACAACCAGATACAAATAGCACTCGAAGACCAGGAAAAGACCACTTTCACCTACCCTTGGGGCACATATGATTATAGGGTGCTCCCTTTCGGACTTTGCAATGCCTCAGCCACTTTTCAAAGAGTTATCCTAGCCATTTTCTTTGACTTGACCAATGATTGTGTGGAAGTCTACATGGATGACTTCAAAGTCCATGGACAAGACTTCCAGGAAGTATTGGCCAGTTTAGAAAAATTCTTGATTAGGTGTAAGGAAACTAACCTTTCCTTAAGTAATGAAAAATCAAAAATGATGCTCACTGAAGGTATTGTTTTGGGACATCACATTTCCCGTTCTGGCATGAGAGTTGATCTGGCAAAAATTTATATCATCACACAAATCAGAGTACCTTCCTCACAAAAGGAAGTCCGCATCTTGGATGGGTTTAGTGGTTACAACCAGATACAAATAGCACTCGAAGACCAGGAAAAGACCACTTTCACCTGCCCTTGGGGCACATATGCTTATAGGGTGCTCCCTTTCGGACTTTGCAATGCCCCAGCCACTTTTCAAATAGTTGTCCTAGCCATTTTCTCTGACTTGACCAATGATTGTGTGGAAGTCTACATGGATGACTTCACAGTCCATGGACAAGACTTCCAGGAAGCATTGGCCAGTTTAGAAAAAGTCTTGATTAGGTGTAAGGAAACTAACCTTTCCTTAAGTAATGAAAAATCAAAAATGATGCTCACTGAAGGTATTGTTTTGGGACATCACATTTCCTGTTCTGGCATGAGAGTTGATCTGGCAAAAATTTATATCATCACACAAATCAGAGTACCTTCATCACAAAAGGAAGTCTGCATCTTTTTAGGACATGATGTCTACTATAGAAGATTCATTCTGAATTTTACAAGCCTATCTACCCCTTTATTTAAATTATTATCTAAAGAAGTTGAATTTAAGTGGGATGATGAATGTCAAATATCTTTTGAAATTCTAAAACAAAAATTTTCAACTACCCCTGTATTAAGAGGACCAAATTGGTCCCTTCCTTTTCATATATGTACCGATCCCTCAGACACAAACCTTGGGGAAGTCATTGGACAAAGAGAAAATCAAGTACCATATGTTATTTACTTTGTCAGTAAAAATCTGTCTCCAGGTGAAGTTAATTATACGGTCACAGAAAAAGAATTGATAGTTGTAGTCCATTCTATCAATAAATTTAGACACTATATTACAGGATATCAAGCTTTTGTACACATTGATCATTCAGCCATCCGATTCTTAATGAAAAAACCTGTAACAAATCCTAGAGTTACACAATGGCTCTTATTATTACAAGAGTTTAATATCAACATTATTGATAGACCTGGTAAAGATAATCTTGTGGCTGATTTCTTATCTAGAATGATTCATCTAGGAGATAATGCACCAGTAAAAGACAACTTTCTTGATGAAAATTTATTTGCTATTTATACATTCACTCTGTGGTATGCATATGTCACTAATTATCTTGTGACAGGGAAGATGCCTCAGAAATTGTCTCTTATAGAAAAACAGAAAGTAATTCAACTAAGTGCAAATTACATGTGGCACGATGATTGCCTCTACAAACTAGGACCAGATTTGGTGATCAGGAGATGTGTAAGGGAAGATGAAATTCATGATATTTTACAAGTTTGCCATGATGGCCCTTGTGGAGGACACTTCACAGACAAAAGGACGGCTTACAAAGTTCTGCAATCAGGTTACTATTGGCCTCATATTTTTAGAGATGCTAAAACCTATGTATCCAATTGTGATGAATGTCAACGAATGGGTAAGCCTACTGCATGAGACCAAATGCCACTTCAAGCCCAAGTAGTCATTGAACCATTTGACAAATGGGCATTAGATTGTGTAGGGCCCATTAACCTTGCATCTAAAAAGAAAAAGTATATACTTGTATGCACTGACTATGTGACTAAATGGGTTGAAGCAAAAGTTTTATCGGTTGCAAGTGAACAATCAGTGGTAGATTTCCTTTTTAATGATATCTTTACGAGATTTGGTGTACCACGAGAAATTGCGACTGACCAAGGAACTCAATTTACCTCTCATCTAGTCAAAGTTGTTACAGAGCAGTACCAAATCAAACACAAGAAATCTACACCCTATCATCCACAAGCAAATGGACAAGTTGAATCCACCAACAAAGTTATTGAGTTCATTCTTACAAAAACAGTACCGCTACACCATAAGGATTGGGCTGACAGAATATTAGAAGCCCTATGGGCTTATAGAATCACCTGGAGGAATACAACAAGACGTACACCCTATGAGTTAGTGTATGGGAAGCAAGTGCTTCTCCCCATAGAATTTCAGATCAAAACCTTCAGGACTGTAGTACAAGTTAGCATGAACTTGGATGAAGCCCAACAACAAAGACTCTTGCAGCTTAATTAGTTGGATGAAACCAGGCAGGAAGCACTTCAAAGGACTACCCTCATTCAAGAACAGAGAACAAAATGGCATGACAAGTATCTCAAAAAGAAAAAATTTCAACAAGGAGATTGGGCCCTATTGTATGACTGCAGATTCAAGAACTTCAAAGGTAAGTTAACCACCAGTTGGATGGGACCTTACGAAATTGAAACTATCTACGATAATGGTTCAATCATCATAAAGACAATTGATGAACAACAGACACCACTACTTGTGAATGGTCACTGGTTGCGAGTTTACAACAAACCTCTGTCAAAAGAAGAATTCTTGACTCGTATACTACAGAATTCAGACATGTAGATGATCAGTAAGGAAGGAGATCCTCCTACTGACCCACATTGATTGATTGGTTTATTTGAAACTTTCTGTACATATGTGTGGATCGAATTTTGTTAATAAGTTGAAGGTAACAAGAGACTCTTACCTCCTTTTGTTTTACTTTCGCAAATTTTCTTTTCTTTGGTAAGAAAATGTTTTTTAGTCTATTTGATCCTTCACAAACTTTGTTAAAACATCAGTTGTAGGCATCAACAATGTTCTATTCTGCTTTGGTACCAGAAATCTTATCCTGGTCCGGTACCCATCTGGTACCAGAGTCTGTCCTTCTACAGTGTTATCAAGACATATCACCTAATTGAAAAAAGTATATTTCAAAATATTATGTCAATTAATCTAAAGTATGAAGCCATGCAACAACCACTTAAGATGGAACCACAAAGCCAAATGCAGTATCAAATGGAAGCCCTTATGTTGACAACTAAAGGGAAGTATTTTAATTTCTTTTGGTTCTATTACTGAGAAGAACTTTAATTTCTTTCGGTTCTGTTGTTGAGAAGAACTTTAATTTCTTTTGGTTTTGTTGCTTAAAAACAAAATAAAAAGAGGGACACAATCTTTACCTATGATTGCTCAAAGAACCATAATCCACTTTAAAGACTAGAAGTTGCCTTTACACAGTATTTCAGCATGATTTAAAGGAAAAAAATATATTAGCCTATAAGCAACTATCTCACCCTAACCAGACTTCAATAGTATTCATTGGATTATCTTATTAAAAGAGTAACATATGAGTATATGAACACCCTCTACCATGGGCACACTACCAAAACTTTTATGGCAGAGGATGTACCAGTACCCTAAGGAAACTTTAGGTCATTCTCTTATGGACAACTCCAGACAAAATTATACATCTAGATCACTCTAAAGAAATAATGTGCATAAAAGTTTATTTTTCCTTCAGACAAATCTTTAAAAGATATACAAAAGAAGAGTATATGCCTTCCAACCCAATACCATCCCACCCTGTAAAAAGGTTTTCAAATGAACCTCCCCTGTCACCGTGCAAAGCACTCTTTAATACAAACCAAAATAGGTGACTATGGACAAGAAGCCTCTGATGGAAAAAGGTTTTAAGAGACTAACCCGCTGGTATACTGAACAGGTCTGCTGGCAGTGGGTACCGGTCTGTGGTATGACTAGGCAAACCCATCAACGTACTGAACAGGCATGTTGGCAATGGGGCATTCTACCTGGGGAAGGCACCTCTCACTAATTATCACAACTACCCCACCAGAGTATTGAACAGGCTTGCTAGCAGTGGGTTCTGGTTGAAAAATGTCTCATATATACTTGTCTGATTGAAAATTTCACTTTTTGTCATCTAAAACAAAAAGAGTAAAGGTCATTATTGGCTTTCATGATATACAAAACTCTAGATGAATTAGAAACATAATTACTCCAAGAAAATGTCCATTTGAGAATCACCCTAAGTCAACTTACCGGTTTGACATCTAAAGCCTACACTATCTAAGAAGGAAACTTCTTAAGAGTGGAGCCCTAACTAGGGAGTCTAATCTACTTATATTTTGAAATTTATCTATAACAACCAATGATAGTAAATCTTTGAAGCAAGTTAGGTGGGATTTGTTCTTCTGGCAAACATATATATTCCCATGTTTCACTACTGAATGCTACCTCTGTCAATAATCCATTACAAGAAGGGAAATTTCATTTTTTTGGCATGAGATGCAAACATATATATTCCCATGTTTCACTGTTGAATGATACCTCTATCAATAATCCATTACAAGAAGGGAAATTTCATTTTTTTGGCATGAGATGCAAACATATATATTCCCCTATTTCACTGCTGAATGCTACCTCTGTCAATAATCCATCCAAAGCAGGGCAATTTCATTTTTTTGGCATGAGATCATTTGATAAGTGATAAGTTGTACTTCTAAAATTTGATTGGTTTCTTTTGCTCTTATCATCTTTCTCATTATGATATAAAATGATTGAATCTTCTTGCCTACAGATATACAACATATTTGGCATGGGGGAAGGTCAAAGAGCCCCTGCAGAACTCTTTTCCAGACTTACATAATCACCATGCAGAACCAAATACAAAAGAAGATAAGCACAGAATATCAGAAGTACGGGACATTCCTGTACCAAGTTTTCAAGAGGCTTCAGTCTAGAAGGATGAATTCTGACAATTTACAAACAGTCACACATGATATGGGTATCGATCATACAAAGGTGAAAGCAAAGGTAACATGGTATTTATTTTCCTATGCTCATAAAAATACAATAAGTATGAAAAGTTATAATAGATCTTACAACCTTAGTATTAAACCCATGCGCCTATCCCTCATACCCATATACCTAAACCTAATTAATCCTCTCATAGCTCTTGAACATGGTTAAAGGAAAAAATCATATCAAAATATGAAGCATGCATAGCAATGATACGCCACGAATATATTTCGTCTTTAAGAAAATTCACAAACCCATCTTATATCATGAAACACGATCCAACATTAATTTCACCCCCCGAAAATTCCAATCACCTATTCCAAAATGACGCCCTGATACCCAACGTCTTGTCCTCATCATTACAGTAACAGGTAGATATGAAATGGCTTATCTAGTGGAAAAGCCATCCAGATAAGCCTCATTTGGTCATAATTTTTCCTTATAGCACCCTTACTTAAACTTACCATTCGCAACACCATCACCATATTTCCCCTTGTCGTGAGATTTTCTCCAGTCCTGAGCCTTCTCCTTTCCGGTACCAAACCCTTCATCAATTAACTAAACCCTTGTGTTGCAGCTCGATCCTTTTCTCAATTTATAACAATGGTCGTTACTAGACACGAACCAGTTTTCCAAATTTATAGGGAAACCGAGGAATACCAATTATGTCAAGAAAAATATGCTAGATTGGGGTGGATACCATTTCTGGAAAAATTTACAGGCTGGCACGAGAAGATTTATCGGAAATTTATACAGAGCTATGATGGAGAGATTTCACATATAGTCAATCTACAACTGNTCTAAAATTTGATTGGTTTCTTTTGCTCTTATCATCTTTCTCCATTATGATATAAAATGATTGAATCTTCTTGCCTACAGATATACAACATCTTTGGCATGGGGGAAGGTCAAAGAGCCCCTGTAGAACTCTTTTCCAGACTTACATAATCACCATGCAGAACCAAATACAAAAGAAGATAAGCACAGAATATCAGAAGTACAGGACATTCCCGTACCAAGTTTTCAAGAGGCTTCATTCTAGAAGGATGAATTTTGACAATTTACAAATAGTCACACATGCTATGGGTATCGATCATACAAAGGTGAAAGCAAAGGTAACATGGTATTTATTTTCCTATGCTCATAAAACTACAATAAGTATGAAAAGTTATACTAGATCTTACGACCTTAGTATTAAACCCATGCGCCTATCCCTCATACCCATATACCTAAACCTAATTAATCCTCTCATAGCTCTTGAACATGGTTAAAGGAAAAAATCATATCAAAATATGAAGCATGCATAGCAATGATAAGCCACAAATATATTTCGTCCTTAAGCAAATTCACGAACCCATCTTATATCATGAACCATGATCCAACATTAATTTCACCCCCCGAAAATTCCAATCACCTATTCCAAAATGACGCCCTGATACCCAACATCTTGTCCTCATCATTACAGTAATAGGTAGATATGAAATGGCTTATCTAGTGGCAAAGCCATCCAGATAAGCCTCATTTGGTCATAATTTTTCCTTATAGCACCCTTACTTAAACTTACCATTCGCAACACCATCACCATATTTCCCCTTGTCGTGATATTTTCTCCAGTCCTGAGCCTTCTCCTTTCTGGTACCAAACCCTTCATCAATTAACTAAACCCTTGTGCTACAGCCCGATCCTTTTCTCAATTTATAACGATGGTCGTTACTAGACACGAACCAGTTTTCCAAATTTATAGGGAAACCGAGGAATACCAATTATGTCAAGAAAAATATGCTAGATTGGGGTGGATACCATTTCTGGAAAAATTTACAGGATGGCATGAGAAGATTTCTCGGAAATTTATAAAGAGATATGATGGAGAGATTTCACATATAGTCAATCTACAACTGATAATTAATTAATCAACCTTAAGGGAGGTTACGGGACTACCTAGCAGAGGAGCTAAATACTTCAAAGGTGTAGGAATTAACAAAGAAATGTGCCAACAATTCTTGAAGGCAGATCATCAGCACCCTGACTGGAAGAAGGGGATCCCTAGGAATTACATCAAAGAAGAATACCATCCAATGATTACCAGTCTTCAATGATTTGTCACTTGTGAAGGCAGGTATGTCGTGACTTTCATTTATCACCTTAGGATTTTATTGCATTTTGAAGGAGGCCCTGAAATCGATTTTCCATATTTTCTATGGATGAGTTTGAATAAAATGGTAAGAGGTGTTAAATCCATCTCCAAAATAGAGAAGACTAGCATTTATCATCAAGGTCTCATTAAAATGCTAGTTTTGCATGAGCTTAGGAAACAGAGGATTAGTTGAAAAACCCTTATCACACAACACCTTCCCACAGAAAACAAATCTGTGGAGGAAACCCAACATGGTCCAAAGAAAAGTAAGTAACCCCAAGAGAAAAAGAACAAGAGGGATAAGACAACTCCACCATCATCTAGGGCAGTGAGCCAACATGAAAAAGCAGGGTCCTCTTCCACAGTCAACAAGACTTCTAAAAACTTTGAATCAAAAGGTAAAAAAAAACTAGTAGAGGAAACTTCAATGGTGGCAGTTGAGAAAGAGGACCATTAGAAAATGATGAAGAAAGGGAAGCACAACTCAGAAACTAAAAGTAAACGGCCTGTGGCACAATCCCTGTCACCATTTCACAATTAGAAAAGAAGAAAAGGAAGCCTGTAAGCATCCCTGATCTGGTACCTCCTTGTAAAATAACTACGAGGAGCATGGAAAAGAAGGGAAAAACAATAGTCAGTCCTCATACATAGGAATATCTAATCGACCTTACCTCCCCTTCTGAGGATTTACCAATCCAATATGACATCCCTAGTTTGAGCGAGGAGCAAGCCACTATTACTTTATGTGGGATGAGGGAGGAATTCAAGGAAAGGGAGTGCATCCATCCAGTAATGATGGATTCAACAAAGACCTTGACAAAATAACAAATGAATAAAAGGATTGGGGAATTGCAAAAACAAAATCAGGAACTCCAACAGGAAGTGAAGGAATATCAACTCTTGGACAGGTATATCAAAAAGGAAAATGAGCAGTTGAAGGCAACCAGCCAACAAATTCAAGACGACCATGAAGAGACTTCTAACAAGCTCAAGAAGGTGTTACGACTCCTACAATACGTTAGGTTCATCAAAAGGGAGCTGATAGAAGAGGCTTCAGCCATCAACATCATTGATCCACCAAAGTAAAGAACACAGTCTCAAGTTTTGAAAAATTTTGGGTTTTGTTTTCAGTTGCATGAGGAAATGCAATGATTTTGGCATGGGAGAATGTTGAGACCCGAAATTGACATCCCCATTACCCTACTATACTCTTCACCCATACCTTTTTGGCCTACCTAAATCTTGAGTGCATGAAAAGAACGCTACCAATTGCCAGTAAATAAGGTCATAAGGTAAAGTATGGTTAATTCATGCATTTTGTGGTTTATTGAGTTAAGGAATTAAATATTTCATGTACTAATGCTTGATTTTTCATATGTGAATCTTTGACCTCTAGATGTCTAGCGTTCCTGTACCATCTCAGTTATCTAGTACCTGCGCACCAAGACTGTTGTTGTTTGAATCCAGTACCAAGTGTATCTGGTACTAAAATAGCCTCTGTTGTGATCCGGTACCAAGGGCCACACACTGTCATGATCTGGTACCACCTTTTGTGCACTGTCATGATCCGGTACCATCTACCTGTTATGATCTGGTACTAATATGAAAGAGCCTAATGCACTAAGTTAAGTGCCATATCTCACCTAAGTCAATTGGTGGACGTCTATTTGCATTAGTAAGACTATGATAAGGATAGTTTGTTGATTGCCTCATCCTCATGCACTTTGTGTCATGAGGATGAAGCTAAAGATGTAACTGAATGATTGAATTCAACAACTGATTGATTTGCAAATCACTTTGCCTCCTTGTGTTTCACAATTCAGACTATTAAATAGTCGTGGCAAGGATGGTAGATGGAGTAGGAGAGTTAGCATATCACCAATATGTAAAGCAGTGTATGATAGTACAAAACATATTTAGAGTGAAGATTAATAGAATGTCATTTATCTCCATATTTTGATTATCCATGATTGAGTATGAGTTGAGTTGTTAACAAAAGTATGATTTTATGTTTTGAAATGTGAGAAAGTAATGTGTGTGTCAAAAGCAAGCTTCCTATAGACTTCAATAGCTGACTTGTTGAAGTGGTCAGGGCCCACCGCCCAACAAAGGTCAGCCTCCTTGTAGATTAGCATTAGTATTTGTTTTCAGTAGTATAAACATTGAATCATCTAAAGCTTTAACTATGTTAGATGATAGCAGTACAGCTTAGATTAAGATTTCCATTCTATAATTGCTTAGAGATCTTTAGTTGCTCTGTTTTTTCATATGCCCTATTTTTGTTCTCATGTATTTGATTTCCTTGAGTGATCATAGATGTTGGCATCAATAGTCAAAACTACTTGGATAAGAACTAGTGAAGTTCATTGTGAACCACAGCAGAACCAACATATTAACTATTGAACTACCCATGCTATGCTTTGTTGATTGATGTGTGATTTCCTTTCAGAAGTGTGGATTGCATAGTTAGTTTTCTGGGTCAGAATCAGAGTTGATATATCAGACCAATTCCATCTCATACTTGCATGTGCCATAATGGAATAGATAGCCTCTCTGTGAAAGACAACCAAAGTGCATTGCAGTTTGCTATTTTGATTTGTTTCCAACATGCATAATCTAGTTTAATTCTATACTCGTGACATTAGAAATTACCTTTTTTACTGGTGTCTTGTAACTCTGTTGATTACGAATCCCAGATTGATAATTAATGAGTGAATTATATTAGACATATAAGTAGCACAACAAAACCCTTGAATACCCTAAACCTTGGGGTGAAAAAATCAACAGAACCGACAAGATCTATTAATGTGCAACTGTGTCTCCTACATTTTGGTCTCAAAATTCCTACACATTTCTTCCTGTTAATAACTTGGCCATTCTGTCATTGTAGTATTATTCAACTCGGAGTATAAATACGCAAGAGTAAAAAAAATGTTTGGGGCCTTTCAGCACCCTTATTTGAAACCTAGTCCATCACATTCCTCTCTTCATTCTGATCGCAATGGTACCCTTCACTTTTAATCCTCTTTTTTCTCCGCAGTCCCACCCCTTTCCGAGACACCCTTATTTGAAACATATCCCCTTGGACAGCTCTTTTTGTTCTATTCACCCGGGTACATCTCACTTTTTTTGGTCCCGATTTTCGTCCTACCACCTCATGAGCTGCTACCATTCCAACCACCCGAGATCATAACCAAGAAGAAAATGAAACTCAACTATCCAACTTAGAATTGTGAGTGGAATCCATCCAAAATACCATACAAACAACAATCTGCGACTACATCCCTGCAAGAATACAAGCATCCCTCTAGGACGCCATGCCGCCATTCATGAAAGGAAAGAAGGTAGAGACCAACATAGAGGACCCTCAACATTCCCATTATGAACATACTCATTATTCTCACTCCCCTTGGGGTTCTCCACCCTCTTGGAATAAGGTGCCAAAAGTTGACATGCTTAAATTTGATGGATCCAACCCCGCAGGGTGGGTCTCTAAAATGGAAAAATACTTCTTCCTCCATAATATTTGGGATGATGAGACCAAACTCCATGTAGGAATTTTGTACCTAGATCAAGAAATATGGCAGTAGTGGAAGTGGCATAAGAAATTTTATCCAAGAAATCCCACTTGGAACTTGTTCACTAAAAAGGTTTGTGCCTATTTCGATAGGGAATCTCATTTCTTGGGTAGACTCACCAAGATTCACCAAACTGGATCAGTCACAGATTTCATCATGACATTTGAACAGTTGGATATCTATACTAAGGGCTTATCTCATGCATTTTACCTTGAATGTTTTATCAAGCAACTTAAAATAAGTCATTTGGGCTCATGTAAGCATGCAGCATCCTACTACCTAGTTGCAAGCATGTTAATTAGCACAGAAAGCAGAGACCGTCCTTCAGGCCCCACCCATGAGGGCTCCAATTCTCAACCATTCTCTCCCTTGGGATCACCCAGCTCCGACAAAAACATTGAAGGTCCAAAAATTATCTCCAGTTGAAATGGAAGAACATCGGAAGCAAGAAATTTTCTACTATTGTGATGAAAAGTATTCACCATGTCATAAATGTTGAGAGCAAAAGTTATTACAAATTGATGCATCTGCTTCATCTCCTTATCATGACATGCCATCTGATGAGACTCCTAAATCAGATGAGGTTCCACCAAGTGATCACTTCGAAGCTCCTATTGTAACCCTTGTGGAACCAGAGGAACCCATCATATCGGTTCATGCACTCTCAAGTATTTCGGCCCCGCAGACATTGAAACTCAAGGGATACATCAAACATCGGTTGGTGGTGGTGTTGATTGATAGTGGTAGCACCCATAACTTTATTCATCACAAGATTTCTGATGAGATCCATTGTTTTGTTCACCTTGTTTCTAATTTTTATATCCGCGTCGCTAATGGTGGTACTATGAAGTGTGGGGGTCGTTGTGAGAATGTCAAACTCCAAATGGGTGATTATACTATGAAAACCCATGTGTTCTCTATTTCCATGGGTGGTTGTGATATTGTATTAGGTGTGGAATGGCTTCGCACTCTGGGGCCAATCACAATGGACTATCAAGAATTATATATGAGCTTCACCCAATCCGCTCACTCATATACCCTTCGTGGTATCCAAGCGGTCTCTCTTGAAATTATCATCTCTCACAGGATGGAAAAAATGTTAAATAAAGGACACCATGGTGTGATTTCTCAATTTAATGCTATCCAGGTCACTAAACAGGCCTCTTAGGTAGTTTTTCCCATCCTGCAAATCATATTGGACAATTACCCCAAAGTCTTTGAGCTTCCCACAACCTTACCTCCCTCTAGGCGTGAGCATGATCATAGCATCCCTCTCTTTCCGGGAAGTCAACCCCACAATGTGCGTCCCTACAGATATCCATTTTCTTAGAAAAATGAAATATAAAATATGGTACAAGAGTTATTGGAGATGAGGGTAATTCACCTCAGTACTAGCCCACATTCTTCACCAGTGGTGATGGTCTTAAAGAAAGAAGGTACTTGGCGCATGTGCCCTGATTTCCGTGCCCTGAATAAACTCGCCATCAAAGATAAGTTTCACATTCTTGTCATTAATGATCTATTGGATGAACTCCAAGCTGCATGTGTCTTCACCAAATTATACCTACTCTCAGGCTATTACCATATCCACATGAAAGAGGCAGACATTCTCAATACTGCTTTCAGAAATCATGAAGGACATTATGAATTCTTGGTCATGCCTTTTGGCCTTTGCAATGCCCCATCGACCTTCCAAATTCTCATGAATAAATTATTGAAACCTTACCTTCAGAAGTTTGTCTTGGTTTTCTTTGATGACACTCATTTGTAGCAGCACTTGGGATAGCCACCTTATTCATGTTTGTCAAAAAGACCAAATGCTCGTTTGGAGCCAGTGAAGTGGAATACCTGGGAGACATTATCAGTCACAAAGGGGTAAAAGTTGACCCAAAAAAGATACAAGATATGCAGGAATGGATGAGACCCAAGACCTTAAAGCACCTAAGGGGTTTTCTTGGTCTCATAGGATATTACAAGAAATTTTTCCACCATTATGGAAAATTATCCAAGCAATTGACCAAACTTCTTAAGAAGAATGCATTTCATTGCACATCTATTGTTGAACAAGCCTTCACAGAATTAAAGAGGGCCATGTTCACTACTCTTTTCCTAGTAGTTTCTGACTTCAACAAAAACTTTATGGTGGAGTCAGATGCTTTTAGCATTGGTATAGGTGTAGTTGTCACACGAGATGGTAGACCTTTGGCCTTTACTAGCCAAGCATTCAGTGGTTGTAATATGGGTCGATCCACGTATGAAAAATAAATGTTGTCCATTCTCCATGTGGTGCACACATGGAGGCCATATCTCTTGGGATGTTGTTTACAGATAAAAGCATAACACCATAGTCTGAAATATTTTTTGGAGCAACAACTATCCTCCCCAGAAAAAAAATAAGTGGTTGACCAAAATGTTTGTTTAGGATTATGAAATTATATACAAAAAGGGAAAATATAATACAAGAGAAGATGCATTATCATGCCAACATGAGGAAGATGGCTCCCTCTTTTCCTTATCCTTATCGGTCTCTAATTAGATTAAATAAGTACACCAAGAGTGGCTCACACATATGACTCTCTCCAAGTTAATTCAATGACTACATGAGGACCCTTATCCTCCCATCAGCTACACTTGGAAGGAAAATACTCTCAGATATAAGGATCACATGTTTCTCTCACCCTCTTCAGCACTCAATCCATGGCTCTTAAATGAATTGCAATCATAAGATATTGCGGGTCACTTAGGCTTCCAGAAAACTTATGCTCGTGCCCATCGTTCTTTCTTCTAGGCAGGCATGAAGAAGGATATCCTTCATTTTGTCACATAATGTGAGGTGTGCCAACGTAATAAAGGTGAAACTATCAATTCTCCAAGTTCCCTACAACCCCTCCCCATTCCAGCTTCTATATGGACAGATATCTCCATCGATTTTATACTGGGCATTCCTCAAGATGGGAACAATTCATTCATCATGGTGGTGGTTGATCACCTCTCTAAGTATGCTCATTTTTGTGCATTACCCCACCTTTTCACACCAGAACTA
>JASDQU010753060.1:30635-52836 GCA_032191745.1 Picea mariana | reverse complement strand
TGATTAGGGAATCCACTCCTTTCTCGAGGGTTAAAGTAGAATACATTGATATAGGAATTTACTCCTCAAGGGAGGTTGTCATAGTTGATGCCCCCCTAGGTGGAACAAAAGATGGAATCTTTCAAAGGAACCGAGTTTGGAAACTCACATTGATCAGAATGAGATAAATCATTGCACAAGTATTGATTAGGGAATCCACTCCGTTGTCGAGGGATAAAGCAGAATAAATGGATAGAGGAATTTCCTCCTCAAGGGAGGTTCTCATAGTTGATGATCTGAATCTTTGGGGGGATTATAGTCTAAGTTCGAATGTATAAGTCATAAATTCATATTTTTATGTAAAAGAGAACTTGATAGATATGTAATTGACGGAGTGAAATCTAATCACAATTGACTTCATCAAAAAGACACCTTATAAAAAGGCAATAGGAAGAGAGTGAAGGTCGGGAAGGAGAGGTCCCAAAATTGTCCTCATTGCATGTAATGGTTATTCTTAATGGAATTCTTCTTCTCCAACTCTTTCTTTGTTTCTCATATTTTTGTGGTGTATTCATGAGTTGAGTGCATGAGCCCCTCTAGGTGGAACAAAAATTCATCATGAAACCAATACTTCTAATTGAAATAAGGAATTGGTTTGATCTCCCACCTTCCTACAGACACTTTTTTTTATTGTGGCTCCTTCTTTAGAGGGGTGGCATGAAGTTAAAGGAAGCACATAAAAACACCAAAAATTGAGGATTATTTTATAAAGGGAATGAAATGAAATGTATATTATTAATTTAATAACACCTAAAAAATGTGATAACTACAAACAATAGTTTTGTATGATTGTCTTGTTTGAGTTACTAGCATCTCCAAAAAATCTTGGAAGAAAGTTAAAAAGAAAACTATTCTTATTAAAAACAAAGAATTAAAATATAAAACAACTCTTGTTTTATGATGTTAGCAAATACATGTATATCACATTTAGAAAGAAAAGCATTATATCAAGCATACAAATATGAACAGTAAAATGCAATTAAAGATTGAATATGAAAATTTGACATTATAATGACCGAAAAGAGAAAAATAAAGAAAAAAATTTCATTTATCAATAACATCTTGCTATAAATAAAAGATGATAAAATTATTGTAACAAGAATCATAATAATTAATTATTATTATTATTGCAAGAATAAAAATAATTAATTACTTAAACATAACAATAATATTTTTATAAAAATATCTTTATACATAAAAATACATTTCCATTATCAATTTAAAACAAATTATTAACATTTCCATTATCAATTTAAAACAAATTATTATTACTTAATAGTGAAAACAAGAAATTGAAAAATAAAAATAAAAATATACTGGGAATAAATTAAAAAGAAAGAAAACTTAAATATTCGTATCTTAGAGACAACGATAAATTAAAAAGAAAGTACATATCATGATCTAGATTGTTCTCTCTCATGAAATCAATATAAACTACGAAGACTTTCATTTAGATAGAGAAAAATGGTGTTGTTAAAGCCAAATTTAAATACGTTTTAAGTTTTTGATTTTTTTTTCTATAATTATTATTAGAATTCCTGTCGCACGAAATCGATATAAACTAAGAAGATTTTCATTTAGATATAGAAAAAAAAGTGTGGTTAAAGCCAAGATAAATTTAAAATCTAATTAATTTTTTTATTTTTTTCTATAATTATCATTAAAATTTAGATATGTAATTGTTGGGCAAATGACAATTTTCTATTATTTAAATGTTTTAAGTTTTTTATTTTTTTTTATAATTATCATTAAAATTTAGATATGTAATTATTGAGAAAATGACAATTTTCTATTATTTAAATGTTTTAAGTGAGAAAAATTTATAAGTTTTAAGTTTTTGATATTTTTTTATAATTCTTATTAAAATACATATCAAGTTTTAATTTTTTGATTTTTGTGTATAATTATTATTAAAATTTAGATATGTAATTATTGGAGAAATGACAATTTTCTATTATTTAAATGTTTTAAATGAGACAAATTTATAAGTTTTAAGTTTTTGACTTTTTTTTATAATTATTATTAAAATTCAAATATATAATTGTTGGAGAAATGACAATTTTTTATTATTTAAATCGTGTTTTAAATACATAAATAAATTTAGCAGTCTTAAAAACTTCTGGATTTAGTTTCAATAAACAACCTTAAAAACTTTAAGATTTAGTTTCACTTAAAAACTTATAGATAATTTCTAATTAATTTCAATAACTAAATTCAACAGCCTTAAAAACGTCTAGATCATTTCTAATTAGTCTCAATAACTGAATCGAATACTTCTAAATTTCTGAAAAAATGAAATCTACAATTCTGGTGAATCCTTCTAAATTTCTGATCATAGTTTAGGCAAAACTGGTTGGAAAAATGTAAAAAAAATTACAAACGTTTCGACTATGCAGTTAAAGCTATATTTAGCGATATTTTCTATTTTATGAGTATTCATGAATTTTTCAATTCTGTCTTGGATTTTTCGGAAATATTTTGCAACAATGACTTCATACGCCTCTAAATTTGGTGAACGATACCCTTACCATAACGAGGTTTTTGGTTATTCTTAGTGGGATTATTGTGCTTTCGAAAACCTGGGAAACATTAAACAAAATGTGCCCTCGTAGCAACAATGGTGGGGTATATTTACATCTTCTTTGGAATATTGACGGTCTCAGCAATAATCGGCTCTGTAATTTCGCTTTTATCGATTCGTGGGGCTTTTTCCACAGTAATATTGCTCTATATATTCACCAGAAATATAATAATTTCTCCCAATGCATACAATGAGTTATTAATCATATTTCTCCCAATCCAGTGCCCAAATATTGATTAGTTATTATCAGTTATCTGTAATATTACTCACTGTGATTTTTTACAGGCAAGAGGATTAAGCAGCTTATGGTAGCCGCTTTGCTCTTGAGTGACCTTTACAGAAATCCACTTCCATAACCACATATTGCAACTTAAAATCCATCTCTGAAGGATCAGAACTTAAAGACTTAAGAGTTGCCGATGTTGGCCAAATAATGGCTAATAAATTTCAGAAATCCCTTCGAGCCAGAGCGTTAATCTGGCTCTGTAAGATGTTAGCCTTATCAATTCCCATGGAATTGGGATGTGAACTAGATGCTGCAGTGCCCGCTGAATACACGGAATTCTGTGCTAAACTGTTGCAGGAGGCTGCTGGATGCAGATAATTAGGGCGAGTTCCAAATAAGCCGTTTATGGCGGCAGGGAACCCCAAAGACGAAGAATCGAGCGTCGTCAGGACGGAAGGCATGAAATTGGTGCCGATTCGGCCGGGCCGCCTTGGCTGTGGCTTCAACAGAGAGGGGGCGGCCCTTCTGTTGTTTTCGAGGGGGGAACCCGTCATCTGCTGAACCATCGCTTGGAAATCAACAGGATCTGCCCGCATAATCGTGACCGGAGCCCTGTTTCTCCTTCGCGACCTCCTCTTGCCGATGAAGTTATTCACCGCCGAGATGGATCTCTGATTGTTACAGGAGCTTGACACCGCCTCTGTGGGCGGGGTTCGAGTCCCCGGAGCCTCGAATTGGCCATCCATCGAATCCGAAACTTCCACGATTGCGCTTGCCTTTGCTTCGACGGCGGCCTGGGAAGGGCTGCCCGCGTCACAACTTGACATGGACGACGACACTACCTCACTCATGGAAGTTACCGCAATCTTCTCGTTCGAATTCCTGATGATGACTCCTTCGTCTGGTCTGGAGTTCAATTCCCTCTCCAGCGCCCTCGTTACGATTTCCATGTCTCGCTGGGAGGCTTGGAAGATCCACGCAGCGTCAGTGTCCTTGTCTTTCGCCGTAACGGAGGGCTGGAAGCGCCAGGCAGCCAAGGCTTCTTCCCTCAAAACGCTTCTGTTTCTGGGGCACATGGACAGCTTCGGGTTCGATCTCGTGACTTCCTCCATCACTGCTCTGCTCCCTTTCTGTATACATTCATTCATGAAAAAAACGAGAATAAATGAGAAACAAGGACAACTTCAGGTTCGATCTCGTTACCTCCTCCATCACTGCTCTGCTTCTTCTCTGAGCAGACATTCATCGATGAACAAAACGAGAATAAATGAGAAACAAGGATATGACTCATTCCTCTCCCGGACGCATAGCCTCAGCCCGTCAGTATGTAAATACAAGTGGGAACGCATTGTTTACTATAATACTCAGAACTCGTACAAGTGGGAACACATTGTTGGTGAAAAGTCAAGTTATATCCATCGAGATTATAATATATCACAAATACGGAATTTTGAAAATAGTCTTGAAAATATTACTAAATCCATATTCTTAAATATCAAACCCTTTTTCCTACTTTAATTATTAAAAAAATAAACAAATAAACTTATATTATTATTTAAAAAAAATTAAATAGTTTAGAAACATGTTTCCGCATGTTTGAAAATAAACATCTACATACAATATTCAATATTCAAATAATGATTTGTTTGAATATCCAAATGATTCCTTATGAATTTTAACCTTATCCTTGCATTTTAGGATTACTATTCACACTCAAGCTTTTTGGAAACATGTTTCAAAGTAAGCATCTCTATAAAATATTCACTTAACAATTTGTTTGAACATCTAAATGATTTTTTTTATGACTTTGAACTTTATCTTTGAATTTTAGTATTATTACTAACACTCTAATTTTTTTTGAAACCGGTTTCAAAGTAATTATTTACTTAAGATATTTTAATAACAATTTATTTATTTTTTTAATAAAAAAATATTTTTAATTTTGAAAGTTCATAATATATATTACAAATTTATCTTGGAAACAAATCTATGCTAAGTTATTTTATTATAAACTCTTCTAATTATTATGATTTTTTAAATTTTTATTATCATAGTTAAATTTGTTTTTTTCATTTTTAAGGAATTTAATTTTGAAAATTAATTAAATAAAATATTTAATGCTTAAGTAGTTATGTGTCCCTTATCTCCTATGATAGTCATTTACTCATGCATAATTTCAACTTCAATACTATATTAAGTACTCATTACATTAGGAAGTGCATATAGTGTAATTAAATGAAATTTAAAGTAGAAAAATAAATAGCATAATATCATTTTTATAAATTTATTATGTGAAATGGAAAAAATAAATCATTTCAAAATATATTTTAAAAGACAATATATTTAAATAAAATATTTTTTTGAGAATTATATTTATTTTTGGAATATAAAATAAATAAATGTTATTATATTTGTTAATAAACTTTTGAAGTTTTGGTTTTTTTTAGATATTTTATGTTTACTTTTATTTGAAATCTTGAAAAAAAAATTGGTTGAATCTGTAAATTTTATTTAAATGACTAAATTTATTTATGAATTGAGAAATATAATATAAATAACCAAAAAATATAATGTGTCCTCATTTTCAATTTGTAATGAGATTTTATCAACCCTTCATATAGTATAACTAGCACATCCAATATGAAAAGCATGGACAGCTGAAATTCACATAGCCCTGAGAAAATCCAAAAGTTAATCTTAAATGTGGTAATTCCAAAGGTTAATCAGCTAAAAGTGGCAATCATATGGTGGTACAGTAATTTTTTAATATGATTAGGTAAATGTTAAAAAATAAATAGGTTAATTGATGCGTTCAAAAATACAAGGAAGTTATGAAGAGTATATCACATTCATTGATTTGGGAGGACGACTAAGAATATGTAAGCGTCTTTAATTGTTAGCCATCAAATTAAAATTTTAGATTAAAAGGTGATTAATTGTGCCCATCTTCAATAGATATACACCTTTCAACGTTATATTTATCTCTTATAAATATTATATATCAAACCATAATAAAGAAAATAAAATGTAAATAACCCATAGTGAAGAAAATAAAGTGAAGAAAATAAAATGTGAATAACTATTTTCAAAGCATCTTTTTATTTAAAAAAAAAAAAAACATAAATAAAAAGAGGATAACTTTGTCCATCCATTAAAAATTACATCATGTCAAAGTTGGGTGGCCTAGCCATAAGAAACTATATTTTTGTCAGGTAGTCAAAATAGACTACAATTGCTTGTGTTTTTCTTTACTCAACCATCACCAGGGAATTTCACACATAAGTGTGCCGAGTGTGAAAAGCATATACCGAACCCATCCATCTTATTGTCAGAATCATGTACCCATCCAGTGTTCCTAAGGAAATACAGGTGGGCTGGAAGCATGCTTCACCAAACTCAACGACGTCTTTGAAGTTGGACTTTTCTGGCAGCGTTCTATCATGCGGACTTTTAGCTAAACAAGGCCATATTTATTCATTTATTTTATTAATGGTTGTTTTTCTCTCGTTTTCTTTCCCAAGTTTCAAGGAACATTGATTTGGTTTACAGGCAGTGTGGACGCATGGCCTAGTCTGGGGATTCATGGGCAGTCTGGTAAGCAGTTTTTGAAAGTTTTTTCCATGTGCTAGAAATAAGCAGTTTGTTAGGCAACATTCAATTTTGTAGAATTTTGTAGTTGGTGGTATATAGATAATCAAATTATCTTGGTATAAAGGTCAAGATATATGGGACTATGTATATACCATTTGCCACAGTATTGAATGCTGAGTAGTAAATTGTATATTGCTAACTGTAGCCATATATTCTGGTATTTAAGTTTGAACAACAAATTAAGCAAAATGAATATTTGAATGATCTGAACTTCAAGTGAAATATAGAACGCCTACTGAACAGCATTCAATGCTGAGGTGGCAGGTCGTATATAGAGCATCAAATCATCTTGGTAAAAACGCCGAGGTATATTGGACAATGTATATACCACTTTGAACGCTGAGTAGCAGGTTGTATATTGCTGGTAGTAGCCATGTACTCTGGTATTTAAGTCTGAACAACAAATTCAAACAAAATGAATATTTCACTGGTCTGAACTTCAAGTGAAATATGAAACTTTTGAATTTTCTTCTATATTCTATTTTCTATGCTAATTATAACATTTTTGTTTGGAGGATCATTCCCAAATGTTCATGGTAGGCAAGCAATAACCAGCCTGTTGAGCAGCAGCATTCAATGCTGAAGCTACTAATATATATCCAACTATGTATATACCATTTGCTGCACAGCAGGCTGGTTATTGCTTGCCCTCATGATCCCTCCAAAGTAAAACAGACATGCAAAATTCGACTGTGTGTTCGCTGTTATTCAATGAAAAGAAATATACAAATAAATTCATTTTCATGCACACAAAACTAGGCGTTTTTTCCAAGGAGAATTCATGGCTAGTAGTATTATTGTCGTCCATACTACCTAATAATTATTAATTATTGTAAAGCTTTGAAGATTTACCTGATAAATCGCTTCTTTTTACTAGATATAATGGGTGAAATTGTAGGCGAAGTGGAAGTCTTTGCTGACATGCACCAAAAGCCGAAATGGCCCTACAATCTCACACTTTTGTTGCGTTTGGCAAAATATCTCAAGAAGCAAAAGGAGTTTTACTCTCTTACGGCAATGAAAAACAGAGAGGTTAAACGAAGGTTGTAAAAATTTGTTCTGCCATTTGACTACGGAACTTTGGAAGAATAATCGGAGGTGATAACATGGGCTCAACTTGGGATAACGATAAGCTTCATACACGCCACTATTACAAACAACGAAATGAAGACAATTAAGGGCGGCTCGATTTAATTTGGATTTATTTACATTTTTAAAATGCAATAATCAGTTATTAACAAACAAAAAAAATCGCTTTCTTGTTGGCTTGCTAAACGGAGAAGTTTACTACAATTTGCTACTATCCTCAATCAACAAAGATATGGAAGAAAGATTCATTAACCCCACAGCTCGCCATATAATTGTCTGATCGTTGATTTTATCAGTCCAGACAAGAAAACGTGAGAATTGGGGTTAGTTAAAATGTGGAGTTACATTTATTAGATATTTTTTATGATTTAAAATGGTTTTTTTTTTAATATAATATTATAATTATAGTTATGGGATGAACCTGTTATCTTTGTGATATTAAGAAAGTTGAAGATGAAAATCACTTTCTTTGATTGTCGAGCTTATACTCATATTAAATCTTATTTTTAAAATATTTGTCACACTACCAACCTTTGTGACTTTTTAACTCAACAAAAGTATGGTGATTTTGGAAAGTTTCTCTTAATATTCTAACAAAAAAAACAAAATTCTAAAAAATCTCAATTAATAATAAAAAAAAATTGAATTTCCAAGAAAAAAATAATTTTTAATTATTTTATACTTTTTAATTTGTAAATTTATTCAAAATTCAAATACGATTTAAAAAAATTAAATTAATTATCAAGTTTTTTGATCATTTAATATAAAATACATCTTTATTTTCCATTTTTAACCTCTATTTTTAAAAATATTAATAATAATACTCAAATTCATACTAAAAAACACATTATTTATATTTAATATTAGTTAAATATACATTTAATAATTTTATGTTGATGTTGATACTATTGTACCAAAATTTAATCTAATAATCTAAAAACAAAAAAATTTAAAAGGTATATTTAATCTTAGTTATTAAAATATATATGCAATCTAATGTTTAATACGTATTGCTCTTAAACATAGTTAGACTATTCATATAAAATTTATTCTTACTCGCCTTCTTAAAGGTATACACTTTACCTAATTGCATCATCACGATACTAATTCATCTTTAATATTGGTGCTATATGCATAACTAGATAATTGATGTAAATTTACGTTTTCTTATTATTTATTTTTTAATAAGAAACAATTAAAAAAAGATAAGGAAAGCTTTTAGAAAGTCATATATAAAAAGTAAATATAAAATTATTAAAAATTTTGTGGTAGTAGTTGTAAGTATGAGTATTACTAATAAAAGATGAAGAAAGTTTTTAGAAAGTTATATATGAAAATTAAATATAAAAAAAAATTGTGGTAGTAATTATCGCCTTACCCTCTCCCTATATCCAACAATTTTCAAAAACCCTCTTTCATCCTTGATCAAACAAACGTCATGCTTAGGAAAAAGCCTCACCCCTAAGAAGACTCCTGGGGCAATAAAAGGAGGCCTGGCGTTGATTGGATCGAAGGCCCCTGTTAATTTAGGACATGTATACATGTATGTCCTCTTGATCATATTCTCCTTGCTTCTTCGTCTTCTCTCTCAGATAGAATGCCCCTCTGGAACTTTAGAGCAAGCCAGTCAACTAAAAATGTTCCACTATGATCATTTTTTCTTTCAACCTTCGTGGGTTTGGGGGACCCACAAAAATCGCATCCTTCAACTTAATCCTTAAGCAGGTAAAGCTTGATATTGTCTTTCTTCAGGAAACCTTGGTGGATTGCGTGAAGGATAAATCCATTTTTCTTCAATGTTTACCGATGTGGAATTGTGTTGCATTGGACCCTATTGGTCGTTCGGTTGGTTTATTGTCCGGATGGAACCACGCATTTGTTGAGTTGTGTGCATTTGGCATCAATGTTGATATTTTGTTGGAGGGTAGATTCAAGGACTCTGTCGATAGGGTGAAACTTCTCAACTACTATGCTCCTTACAAAGAAAGATAATGCTTTTGGAAGCCTCTTATGGAATGTGGATTATTGGGAGAAGACGGTCTTATAATAGGTGGCGATCTAAATTTTACTTTGTCTGCTCGAGAGGTGTGGGGGCCCATGGCTAGAAGTGATCCATTAGCAAACTATTTTGCCAATCTTCTACACATTGTTGGGCTAGTGGATCTCCAACCGAGCCATTTGGCTCCCACATGGAGGAATGGCAGATCTAGGTTGGCTGGTATATCAAAAATATTGGATCGGTTCCTTGTTGATGAAAATTTTTTGGTAGACAAAAAAGGACCAAATCCTGGATTATTAACTCCACCATGTCGGATCATAATCTGATTTGTTTACAATTGGAAAAGTCTATTGATAAAGTTTCCCCACCCTTTAAATTTAACAACACATGACTTTCTGATCTAATACTTGGCATTCACTGGCTAATTGGTTGGACAATTCACCTATCCCTCTACTGTGTACAAAACTGAGGAACCTAAAGAATGAAGTTTTCCATTGGCAGTCAGATAAAAAGAAGCAACTTCACATAGAGCTCCTTCTCATTGAACAAAAAATGTCTAAGGTATTTGAGAAATTCCCATCGCAAGTGTTCTCACAGGGAGATCTGAACCTTCTCAGGTCTCTTAAGCAAAGAAAAGATAATATTTTAGAAATGGAAGAATCCACCTGGAGGCTCAGAAGTTGATCTATATGGATTGAAAAGGGCGACAAGAATACCAAATTTTTTCATAAGTACGTTAGCCGTAGAAGAAGTCAAAATACTATATGGGACATATCTGATGAAGAAGGATGCACCAAATCCACTGATAATGATATTAAGGAGATAACATACAAGCATTTTAAATCAGAATTTAAGGATATTGGGGCAGAGGACACATACAACTAGATTAAAGTTATCAAAAAAGTGTCCATGTTCTTCAATGATGTAGAAAGTGATGTGATCGGTAAACCTATCACTTTAAAGGAAGTTGAGGAAGTGGTTAGTAAAATGCCAAGGGACAAAAGTCTTGGCCCGGATGGGTGGACTCAGGAACTTTTCCTTTTTTTCTTTGACCTTATGGGGCAATTGTAACACCCATGTTTCCCCTAGCTTGTAATTAATCATAAAATAGGATTTACCATGCTAAGGCATGTGGACAATGTAAATGTATTATTGTTTGAGTTGTCAATAACTGACTATGGGGGTGAAGCCTTGAAAGTATTGACCATGATATCACTAGAGGAAAGAATGTGAAAACTATAAGGGAGGGTCATTATATCAAATAAACCCAAATTCCCTTGATGAGGATAATAAACCTCCTTTGGATCCCAAGGAGAGAAATTAGTTAATGAAGAAAGGACCAATGGTTGAATTATCAACCACTCCCATGAATGGAAGCATGGCCAAAACTACAGAATGTCATCCCGAAGTACCACTGGGTATGACAAGCCAAGCTGACCAGAGTTCCCTTCTGATAGAAGGAACAGGATGGGTCGAGAACCATCCTGGAAGAAATATATACAAATGGATAAGGAGAATGTGCAGAGCTCTCCAATGGATAATGAAGAGAAGATTGCGAGCTTGATGCTGAGTGAGCATCTAATAAACCTTGCCGAGGCCATAACAGAGAAGGAAATATCTGAAAGTTTGCAGAAAACAGAACCCGAGCAGAAGCTGAAATAGAGAAAGAGTCCTTGAGAACTGCAAGAGTTCCCTGGTGATATCATAGCTTGGCATGGGGTGGCCAGAGTGCTAAGAATGAATTCCTCTGAGCCTATGGTAGGGTGGAAGGATGAACACCCACAGTCAGTTAGTTGGATACCACCTGTAATAGATAAGTAAATCACATATCTTGTGTTTTTAAGTGGTATTTTGAATTAAAGTTGGATATCCTATTAATGTTGCAGGGATAGATATGGTTTCTCAATGATTTATACTGTACCCCTTTTTGGTGTCTGCCTGATTGTATAATTAGGCAAGTAGGAAATTATATGGATGGGATATGTTTTATACTCGTAAATGCTTGCGTCCTGTGGGGGCTTAAGCTAGAGCCACGAACTGTGAGTTCTTCGACCTTGGGCATAGTTTCATGTACACGTGTCGACCCTCCTAGTCATTCTGAGTCCCTTGGAGGACGGAGTCTGTTAAAGCTCATGAGAGATAGTGAACGTATGCACAGGATCTTTGCGAGAAAACATAGACTGAGAACCACTGAAGTTCTAGACTTGAGGAATGAACGTAAGGGGTGCCCGAAAGGATTCTTCCAAGTGTTACATTCTAGAGAAAGAGCACAAGGCTCTTAAGCCTTTCAGAGCCAACCAAGCTCGGGAAGAATAGAGAGATTGAAGTATCGAAAGGAAAGTCTCCTTTATTCGGATGACGAATGAACGAGAAACTATTCGAAAAGAGCCAAGGTCTGTTGTGACCGTTGGATACGGAAAGGAGTGTGGGAGTTAACCCCTTGAGTCCTTCGGACTTCGCGAGTTCGACGAACTGTGAGTTCATCGTAAGGGAAGTAAAAATCCCCGAAGTCCCGAAGTTAATCTGGACTGTGGATCTCTGGATTCGTCGGGATCCTTCTTAACCGTTTGAAATATGAGATTCGGAGTCCGCACTTTAGGAGAGTCGCGTGTTGGAGTGACCAAAACCCCGAAGGCAAAGTTACAAAGCACTTAGTAGACACTCACAAAGTTACTGAACACTCTGCGACTCAGTAAGGAGTGCTTGAGCGAAAGTTTCCAGGAGGGCACAAATATCCCTTTGAGGAATAGAAGGGATAGAGACCTTCGAGGTCTGAGCAGTTGAAGCTCAGAAGAGATAGTGCTAAGAAGGCACAAGAGTAGGACTTATTCCATGTCCCGAAGCTCAGAAGAGATAAGCGCTTTTCAGAAGTGCAGATGAGGTCGAAGAGAAGGACTCATAGGAGGAACAAAGGCTCAGGCCTTTTAATACTTAGAAAATCCTCTAAGCTAAAGGAAGTTGAAACCTCAGGAGGAGGAGCGACATCAGCCATCAAATCAGTTGTGGAGAGGAGCCTAGACCATTATATCAGTGTCCAGTGAACAAAGTAAGTGCAGAGGAGAGGAACAAAACCCATCTATTGGATTTGAGCACGAGGGGCCAGTAACCATTGGATCTAGAAGTAAATGCACGAGACTTAACCCTTGTGTGTGCAGAAGAGTGGACCTGTCAAAGTCCCAAAGTACCGAAGTAAATTGGGTCCGTCCATCGTCAAGGAGGACAGGTGGCATAAGATCCACAAATTTAGAGGATTGTGGACAAGGAGGAGGACAAACAGTCAGAGTAAATCCTGGTCATTGATCACTAGGGGACACATGTCAATAGATCAGTAACTCTAGAGAAATCACTTCGAGAGTTTCTGATTGAGAGTTGAAACTCTTGAAGCCTGGAGAGTTGGAGCCCAAAAGTAAATCTCAACCGTCGGATCGAAAGGGACATGTGGTAGAGATCTGTTGTCCTCGGGTGAAAGTAAAGTTTGAGGTTTGAGGTTCCCGAGTCCCGGAGAGCTGAAGGTCTGAAGTGCCGAAGTACCGAAGAAATGAAGCGTTGAAGCACCGAAGAGACAAAGAGATTTGGACCATCATATCCAGAGGATGGGTGGCGTGAATCTGTGGATTCTAGGTAAAGACCCTAAGTAAACGTTAACCGTCGGATCGTTCGAAGTAGATCTGAACCTTCAGATCCAGAGGATAGGTGGTGTGAATCTGTGGATTCCGAGTGAAGACCCGAAGTAAACGCCGATCGTCGAATCGTCCAAAGTAGATTTGAACCATCAGATTACCTGAAGTAAGCCTCAAGTGTCGGATTGCCAAAGTGAATCTAAGCCGTCAGATAAGTAGCTTCGGGAAATCCATTCGAGATTTTCTCAATTGAGATTTGAGATTCGCGAAGTCCGAATTTCCAGAAATTTGAAGTGAATCCCAATCATCCGATCAGTCGAAGCAGATCTGAGCCGTCAGATCACCCGAAGTAAATCTCAAGCGTTGGATCACCAAGGTGAATCTAAGCCGTCAGATACTATCTATTCAGGAGAAAGCAAGGTTTGAGAGTTGAGATTTATGAAGTCCGAACTTCCGAAAATCTGAAGTAAATCTCAACAGTCCTATCAACTGAAGTAAAGTTGAGTCATCAGATCGTCTAAAGTGAATATCAAGCGTCAGATCACCCGAAGTGGATCTGAGCCATCATATCCAAGGGAGACGTGGCAAAAATCTAAGAACTCCAGATAAATATCTGAAGTAATTCATAGTCATTAGATCAAAGGGAGACGTGGTGAAAATCTGAGAACTCCAGATAAATATCTGAAGTAATTCGTAGCCATCCGATCTAAGGGAGATGTGGAGAAAATCTATGGACTCTGGGTAAATACCCAAAGTAATCCTCGATCATCAGATCAAGAGGACACGCGTCAGTGGATTATAGCCTTCAGATAAAAGCCATTGGGAAAAATGGGTGAAGTTTGATATTTGAGATCTCAGAAGTCCGAAACCCGAAGGAGATCTCGACCATTGATTGAGAAGAGGGCCACAAGATCGTTGATCCAGTTGAAATGTCAACCACCTGAAGTAAAGGCAAGGTCGTTGATTAGGAGGAAAAGTGTCTGCAGATCGTCAACTCAGAAGAATGAAGTATGGAAGAGAGCAGGGTTTTGAGAGTTGAAACTCGCGAAACCTGAAATCACGAAGGATATCTTGTCTGTTGATTTTGCAAGAGGTCAGATCTGATCCATAAGTCTGAGAGGGGAAGATCTGAACCGTCAGTTTTTGAAGTACCATCAATATCGGGAGATCAACGGTCCTGTAGAATTGCAGGGATAGGAGTTGCACGGACGTTAAAAATTTGAGGGTGGCTCACAATTCAAACTGTGGATTTGAAAAGAGGACATGTGGAGGCTCGAGGAGAATTGCGAGACAAAAAGCACTTTGATTCAAACCGCCTTTGGTTGCGTCCGCAATCACGTGGTCCCATAAGGTCATCTCCCAAGGTCACATCAAGAGGGGGCTTATCCATAAAATGAGCTAATGCCCAATACTCTGAGATTTCGCAGGGGAGTGAAAGGGAAGGTCATGGGTGCCCTTAAACCTGCACCAAGAAGCCAAAAGGTTCTATGTTTAATTACAGAACGAGACCATCAAGGTCTCAGAGAGTTGTTTGGCTTCAGAATCGGAGATCCTTGACCAAGAGGTCAGACTGGTTCCCCGACTTTCCAAATTAGAAACCATGAATGGAGATTCTTTCCTTTAAGGAAAGTGATTATGCCCCATCGTGGGTGTGTTACAAGGACCTTGTTAAGGCTATTGAGGAATCCATAATAATAGGTCATATCCCAGGAGCTCTTGATGCTACTTTTTTGCACTCATTCCTAAAATGAGCAAGCCTAATACCTTCCATGATTTTAGGCCTATAGCCCCCTGTAGCTTTGTATATAAAGTTATCTCCAAAATTATTGCCTCTCAATTGAAAGATAAATTGGCTTCTTGCATCTCTTCTAAACAATTTGGATTCCTTAAAGATAGATTGATCTTTGATGTTGTTGGGATAGCATAGGATTTTTTTCACACTTATAAGACAAAGAAATTAAGCTCAATTATTCTAAAACTGGACTTAAAGAAGGCATATGACAAAGTGAGCTGGCAATTTCTGCAGTTATTGTTGATAAAGATTGGATTAAAATGGGAGTTCACCCAATGGATTATGGCTTGTGTTTCCAATGTAAATATGGCATTTATGGTAAACGGTTCCCCTATGGATTTCTTTAAAAGCTATAGAGGGTTGTGACAGGGATGTCCTCTCTCTCCATTACTTTTCCTTTTGATAGTGGAATGTTTCAGCAGACAATTGAAGAAGGTTGTTGAAGAAGGGAAATTTCATGGCATCAAAGTTGCCACTGAGACTATCATAACTCACTTATTTTTCGTTGACGATGTGCTCGTTTTAGGCATTGGAAAGTTTGAGGATTGGATGGCTTTCCAATCTATATTAACAAATTTATGTCTTTCTTTTGGTAAGGATGTAAACTATCATAAATCGTGTTTCCTTGCACAAAACATAGATTCAATTCTGGAGCAAAGGATGCAAGAAGAATTTAATATACAGTTTGTAAGTATTGATAAAGGAATGAAATATATGGGTTTTTATATAAAACCAAATAATTACAGGGTGGCAGATTGGAAGTGGTTGATTCAAAAGGTGGAGAAGAGGATTGGGAACTGGACCTTCTGTTGGATATCTTTGGGAGGCATATTAATTTTAACAAACTATGTCTTACAAAGTCTTCATGTCTACTGGCTAAGCCTTGTCAAGATTCCTTCCTCTATATTACACAAGATCCAACGGCTCATCTCTAACTTCATATGGAGGGGAGCTAGAAAATATTTAGGATTCCACTTAGCAAACTGGAAAAATATAGCTAGACCTAAGGACAATGGGGGATGGGGTATTAGAAACCTATATTGGTTCGCACAATCACTATCTTCCAAGTCATGTTTGAGGGGTATTTTTGGTAAGGGTTTGTGGAATTTGGTTTTAAAGAAGAAATACCTCAAAGGCATTGATTTGACTTCTTGGTTGTGCAAAGAAGAATATAAGTTTCGAGTGGCATCATTCATCTGGAAAAATTTCATGGGTTCATTGCCAATTGTCAAATAGTGGCTTGCTTGGTCGATACGGTGTGGCAAGCAGATAATGATTGGGTTAAACCCCTTCATTGGATGCAATGTGTCATTTAGTCTCTCAAATTCATTGATCCAACATCTTAATAATTTACACATTTTCTCTTTAGCATAGGCACCTCTCCCCAATGCACCTGGAACACAACAAAGTTGGCTCGATGCAGATCACCTTGGTCTTTCGGGAGAGATGGCTACAGAATGGAACAATGATCACACTATTCTTCGGAGTAGTGGAATTTCACTGAATAATTCAAGTGATAATATTGTTTGGTCTTGGAACAGAGCTTTGGGTTCTGTAACTGCCAATTTAGCATATCAATCCATAACTTATAAATTTATCTCGACTGAAATCTAATGGTGGTATAAGGCTATATGTTCGATTAAGTTTCCAAGAAAAATCATATGTTTCATGTGGCTCTGTCTGATGGACTATATTCTTACTGGAGCAATTTATAGGAGATGTGGAGGGATAGGACTTTCAGTTTGCATTCTTTTTCTTATGGATGAAGAGACGATCTCACATATTGTCATGCACTATGAGATTTCACAAATCATTTGGAAAGACATACTTAGTTACTTGAAGATTTCGGAAGCATGGGAGTGTCCTACTTTAGATGAAAATATGTTCCAATGATTTACTTCTTATCCAAAATTGAGTCATATACCTTTCCTGGTTTTATGTGGTAATTGGAAGTATATAAACAAAATTTAATTAATAAAATTGTCCCAAACATGACTCTAGAAGTGTCACAAATATACTTCTATCAATTAAAGAACATACAGGGGGAAGTGAAGATGATAAACTGGATTACATTCTTAATCCTGTCTTTTTTTATGACACTCCTATAAGTTTTTTCGATGGTGCAATAGTTGGTGGTTTCTGTGGTATTGGTATTTATATTAAACTAAGTGCATTTCATTCCTTCATAATCTATTTTGCAGGTGGTGAAGGCAATAATATGTAAGCTGAGATTATGGGCTTATGGGGTCTCTTATACTTTGCATCTAGATTATGAATAAACAAGTTGATGGTTGTTGGAGATTCGAAGGTAGCTATTGGATTGTAGGAAAAACAAAGTTGAATCTATTATATCTAAAAACTCAAGGTTAAAATTAGTTCTTTTATTTATTAAAAATTCAATTGGATTAGATTATAAAGAATATTGAAAAGAGCTAATAACAAGGTATGAGTGGATATATGTAGTTACAGTTCATTACAGTTATCATAGACATTTCTTCACGGACATCAAGTCATCCATAGCACTGGTGAAGATATCTATATCCCCCAATTCCTGAATTTCCTTTCATTATCCCAATGTTTTAACATGATTTCATTAATTTTGAGATGAGGGAAATCATTTAAATGAATTTCCTTTCATCATCTCTTTTGGACAAGATGGGGGAAATTATTTTTAAATTTACTTTCACCATCTATCTTAACTTTTTATTTATTTTTTATGGGATGGGGGCAATCAACGTGTTAGGAACACTATGAGATGATAATTGTTAAATATATATATATAATTAAGTCGAACTATTTACATGTTAAAGTAAACCATGATATTAATATCTTCTCAAGACTAACCACATCTTTTCCTATGAGTATAGTAGTGGTTTATTATTTGTTCTTTTAAGTTCTCCTTGAGAAAACTATCATTTATCATTTAATAGCACAGCTCAAATTACAAGAAATTACCTCAAATATACCATTTCAACATAGATAAAGGAAAAAATAAATCTTGACCCTGATTGTAAAAATAACATGTTTGAGATTTTATCCATCGATTAATTCTATCATTTCTGTAGAGATTAGAATAAATGTAAATAGTCAACAGAGTTTAGTTTCATTTATTCAACCTAATAATAACACTATATTTTCAAACCTAAAAGAAACTATGCAGAAATGCTCAAATGTGAGTTTATTTATATACAATTTGACCGTATTCTAAACTTATGAAATGCTTAATCAAGTTATATCATATTTCCAATATAACCAAGAAAACATTTCATTAACTAAATTATAAATACTCTTTCTGCAAATAGTTGAGAAAAACAGAAATAATGATTGCAGTAAAGGAGTGGTAGGAAACTTACCATACAATTTATATACATACTTACAGTGAAAGAATGATGAGAGACTCACATTATTTGATGATTCCAAGAAAAATGCTAAAGGATCTTCATGCTAAGAAAAAATAAGTACTTGATTACCTACATAATTGTTGTCCTAGTTCAAAAAATTGGACTCCTTTTTCAAGGTTTTTATTTCGCTAAAGGGATGAGATTGGTCCACTTGTCTTTTTCAACTAATTTTTGTTTAGGATCATCCATTTCTATGTTCTTGGGAATCAGGGACAACAATATATACATTCGTAACTCATCATTAGATTGAACTTCATACTTATAATGAAACAATGATGAGTTAATTTTATTTGAAAATCATTCAAATGGAATTCAATATAATCTTGAAAATTATGAGAGACTTCTTTCTTTTGTTCCCAAAGATTGAATTGTTGCTACACAATATCCATTTTTTTTATGACATAAGATTCTTCCATGTGTCCATCAAATGAAGAAAAGACAAGGAACAATATGTTAACTTCTTTTTCATAAAATTCAAAATCAATATAATCAATTTGTTGTTCATCATTGTCATATATGGGTCCTTTAAAAATTTCAGAATATGATAATAAAGAACTAATCTCTTAAAATCATGTTTTTCCTCATCAAAATCCTCATAATCATCATAGACTAGCTCAAGATAAAAAATTGTTGAAGATAATGTTTTAGAATTCTGCTCATCTTCAATATTAAATTTGGTCTCTAAGACATATCTATCATATATAGGATGATGAATCTTTAAGCTCTCTAAATAGAGAAATTTGTTTTGGATCATGTTGAAAATTTTCATGAATATATTCATATCAACTCTCTTGTTCATATTCATAATTAGTAAATTCATTTTACTCACTATGAAAATCACTCAAGAAATTAATGCAAAAATCGGTTTCACAATCATTTACCTGATGTTGATATGAAATATACATGTCTAGTTCCTCATGTTCATCTTCTTCTTTCTACTCTTCTACATTCAGATCCTCCTCAATTTGGTCAGGCAGCATCCCACAAGCCCATAAATTGTTTTCAATTTCTTCAACATCTATAAACATTTGCTGCAAAGTGGAGGACTTATTTTCTCTGAGGTAAAATGCTAAATCAGGATTATGTGATAATGCATAATATACCTTGGTAGCAGCTTCAGAAGGATGAATTTCAACAAGAAAATTGTGATAAACATTTTCAAATATTCTGTTGAATTTTGTCACAATTTCATCATTCCTTCTTTTTGTAGCATAAAAACCAGAAAGATATTGATGATGAGATTTCCTCTCATCCCATTTGTGCACGAAAACATCATGAAATTTAGTCCAAGAATTAATTGATTTAGCTGGTAAGTTTCTAAACCATCTTTTTACTTCTCCTACTAATGAGAGAGTGAATATCCTCATAAAGACATCCTCATATTGAATATCTAAACAATCTGTGAAATGTTCAAAGGTTGTCATGTGCCTTTCTACCGTAACATCATCTTCTCCATTAAATAAATGAATGTATTTGAAAATTTTAGGAGGTAGATCATGAAGAACTAATGGCAGTTTCAGAGGTTTATATTTGTTTAAAGCTTAAGGATGAATCTTTGCAGGTTGATCACAAGATCTTTTAGAGAATGAAGGAATTGGCATATTAATTTCATTCCCAACTGATATACAAGAATGAATATTCTCTAGAAGAATAGGAATTTGTACTTTTTGATCAAGAAATCTCTTAAAAGACACTGATACAAGAGGCTTATCATTATTTTCAGAGGACAACAATGAACTAGAATGTTATGCTTGAAGAATACAAGAGGAAATTACGATTTATTTTTCAAAGGAAAGAGATGAAGCTTTAAACTTATGATCCTCTGAAAGGTAATTAAAAAAAATTAACTGTAAAATAAATGACAAGAAAGAACCAAATAAAAAATCAAAAAATTCTGGAAAGAAGCTTACCATTTGATACCTAATCATTTTGAAACAATTCTTCATTTTTGTCAATAGGGATCGCTTACCAGTGGAGTATTGAAATTTGATTGGAATCACTAGTGGATTCTTCATACCATGGAGTCGTCAGGGGAATCACAATGTGAAGAGTAATTAAAGAGCCTACATGTGTCTGATTTTGTTCACCATCAGAAAACAGATCTGTTCAATGGCGTATTCCTAGGGAAAATAAGTATTTCAAATCCGTCCCCGACAATGGCACCAAAAAGATGTTAATCCTGAGATTGTTTGTGGCTCAACAAACAATGTCAGAGCATCTCGAAGTAAATAATATTTGACTTTATAAATCCTTTTGACCTTAAATGTAAATGAATAATCCAATAACTCAAAAACATAAAAAAGAGGCAAGATCTTGTCAACTCAATCCTTTTAAATCATAAGTAGAAATGGAAGAATAAAGATTAAAAAATTGGAACGAAAATCAGGTATTCAAGGTTGATAAGTCTAATTTCCTCTTCAATAGAATAAAAACACGAAATTCATTTAATATTGTGTTTTAATTTCAAAATATAAGCAATTCCAAATCGAAATACATGTCTTGTTTTACGAACAACAAAACAGAGGAAATATCATACCATGATTTACGCTGTAAAGTTATTGCACCAGAAGTAATATTGAATTGCAATACTTACAACATAAATGAGTTTGATTGAAGTTGTAGCATGAGTGGAAAACATATGAAACAAATCACATGGAAGAACATGATTGAGTAAACCAGATCTCAAAATTTCTCTTATTTCTTTAGCAAAATATTTTTATTGCAAAAATCCCCACTTACATATCAAGCCAAAAGCCCCTCTATATTCAACACAAATTCCCCTCTTTTATAACTATGCTCAAGGATTTGGCCTCGAGTCATCTTTTAACCCTAAAAATACTCAAACTGAATTTATATTGACATTACAGATCCAACAAAATCTGGGATTTACATGAAATCTTTGAATAATTGATTCTTTGTTTGTTTTCCATGAACGGAGTTTGTTGTAGATTGTATCAAATCTAGGTAAAATTGTGAAACTTGGTAACACTTTTGTGAGAATTGAGTCGCGAAAATTTCAAATGGCATGTTTTCGATCGAACTCAGGTTTTTTGGCCGAAAAATATTTCGGCCAAACTCTTTTTTTAGTCAAAATTTAAATTTAATGGAAACTCTAAAAATCTAACATAATTTTAAATATAACAACAATTTTCCGTGAAAACTAACTTTCGATCGAAAACCTGTAACTATGGAACTTTTCATGAAATTGTCACTTCTCTTAAGCTTAGTCCAACTTTTGTAGGAGCAGACTCCTTCCAATATTGTGAGTTTTGTTTCGGAGCTAATACCAACATTTTTAGAATTGAATGGACTCTCATTTGATACAATTTTTATTCAATTTAATTGTTTTTAGTATTTTTAATTAATTTTATAAAAAAATGTCTACAAATTTTTTTTAGACGACATAATGAATAAGTAAAATGAAAAATCAATATCTACAATAATAGACAGTCAAAAATTATGGAAAATTTATGTTGCTGAATATTTCAGTGTCGTCTTCAAAAGGGTATTTTTAGATTTTACTTTTAAATCAAAATTAAAGCACATACATGGAATCTCACTAAACATGTTTAACATCTGCAACTTTTTCAGTTTCATCAAATTAAAATTTTTTTAGAAATTATAATATTCATCCGATAAATTCAAAACTATAGTCATACTTTAATAGAGTCTATTTAGATTGTTGCAACATATTTAATTTTCCATAAACACAAGTTTAATAATGAGTACATTTGTGTTTAAAAACATAACTCATTATCAATCCCTTCATTTTTAAGGAACATATTATATATCAAATGTAAATC
>JASDQU010753060.1:16205-30321 GCA_032191745.1 Picea mariana | reverse complement strand
TATACTAATAAGGAAAACATGTTATATAACTATGTACAAAGTCTAAGTCTCAAATTAAAAAGAAGTTTATTAAGAAAAAATAATCCAAATAAACTTTATACGAATGAGGAAAACTTATTAAAATAGAAATCGAACAAAAATTTTGAATTTTATTTCAGATTTTTATCTATGTCCTAACACATTCTTTTTTATAGTTTTAAAGTTTTAATTATATAAATATGGTTTGTCTCAATTTGTCAATATTTTTATGTTAAATTATATTTTTTTCATCTAAATTTTAAAAGAAAAAACTTTAAAAAACTTGATCTCTTTATTAATTTATTATTTAAATATCAAAATAACTTATTATCTAAATATCAAAATAAATGTGTTTTAACGAATTAAATTTGAAAAATGGTTGAACTTATCAAATTTGTGGATTTTGAAAAGCTTACAATCACAAAATTTTCCAAAACAAGTTTCTTGTTAAAAAAACTCATTAAAAAGTAAACTGGGTCCAAAGTTTTTGACACTATTTCTTAGAAATACATAAAACTAAAACTAACTTTGAAAACTTATAAGCAATAATTTATTTATCATTTAAAAAAGGATCGGTTAAAAGTTTATGACACTATTTCTTAAAAATACATAAAACTAAAATTAATTTTGAAAACATATAAGCAGTTATTAGTCCTTGCCGTAGGCATAGAGGGACTATGGCGATCGATAATTCGTTGACTTCATATTAGTTTGTCCTTTGACCATAAATATTTGCATATTATCTATTGTTGGAACCAGGGAACTGAAATATTGATTTTTATATAATAAAAAGTATTATATTTGTCATGATCTAATTGGACAATGGAATGGAGGTCTTATTGTGGTCTTCTCTATTCCCAATGTTATATATGTTGGCATATCCAAAGTATTTGATTGTATATGGTCTTTTTGAATCGTATATTTTCTTATGCATTGATCGAAGGTGGATTAATGCTAGCATTAGTTTGAATGTTTGGTTTAGCATTTTTTTATAGGTAAATTTATGGCAATGTTTGATATGTTGGCATATCCAAAGTTTGGTCTTCGAATACATTCTCTACTATTCGAACTAATGTTACATAAATTATAATAAATTTTTTGGATACGTCAGATACCTGCCACATTGCATTTTTTTTCTGAAATGTTTACAGAGCATTTTTGACAGACTTAAATGTTTACCTAATAGGCTTGGCAGCGTTGAATGTTTACTTAGCAGAATTGTTACAATACATTTTCTTCCGTTTTATTTATTTGTATGCTTCTGTGCCATTGCTAGTTCAATGGTTCATGCTTGTTTTTTGCATCTCCACTGATTTATTAATTGCATGTTGTTGTTGTTCTTGTTTGGTTGTTCATGTTGTTACAGTTTGCACATTTGGGGTTCTGCAACCGCAATTGGAACTACGTCATTCCTAGTGGGTTGGTTGTTGCTTGCTTGTTTGTTCGCTATGTGTTGTTTATTGTTGTTTGATTCGACTTTGCAGGGTTCGGGTCCTGCGGCTATAGCTGGGCCTTTTGGTGTTTCTTAACTGGGTTGTTATTTGTTGCTTGTTCTTGTTTGCATAGGGTTTGCAATGTTGGGATGTTGCATCCACAGTTGGATCTATTGTTACATTCTTTTGCAGTGGACTCTTCATAAAATACTATTAAGATAAAATACCATACAAAAAAATTTGCAGTTGATGTAAATTGCATCTCTTACGCGTTGAAGCAGAGTTTGTTGGCCTCAAACTCTATTTCATAGCTGGTGATGTTTTTTCCATGGTTTATGTATTACTATGGTTTCATAGTTATGAGAATAAGTTTTGTTGTGTGAGTGATATAGTTGTTCTCTCCCTTTTTTTTTCCCTATTGTAAACTATGTTTCTGGTTCTATAGTTTCTCACATTTCTGTGGTCATTCCGACCGATCGTCGTTCGATTGCATACTTAACCAGTTTATGGACACGACTTCGCGGATAGGTGCTATCGAACTATGGCAACTTGTGTTCAGTGTATACATCTTGCACCTAGAACTTTTGTGCTCTACAATTCAACCCCACACTCCTCGAAGTCGCAACTGTGCATCTGCCTGCAATGAGTTTGTCTATCCTACCTACATTTCCATACTTAGTCGAGTTTTCAAAGTTTGGCAGGTTGACGCGTTTCCAGGTTCAGAAAATTGAAAAGAATTTGTCGCTCCCGTCCATCCCTGCTACCTTCTTCCCTTCCCAATAGACATTAATAATGCTTTGAAAAGTCACAACCGACCAGATAGGTTTGAAAAGATTGGCTTTAATAAGCGGAAAGATCGAGGACATATCCCATTAAAATGAATAGATAGACGAATATTAGTGGATCTGGTAATTTCTTTTGCCTGCATTTTGAATTTGCAAAAAAAAAAAAAATGGCTCTTTTGGTTTTCTTAAAGGCTACGGCATAGTGCATGAATGTGTAGCACATAAAGGCTTTGACAGCATGTCCCTCTTTAATATCATGCATATCTTAGATGTCAGATTTGAGAATCTAATCGGATATGGGAATGTTAATACGTGCTACTAGTCAGTATTCAGCATACATATTTGAAAAGATTGGCATTAATAAGCGAAAATATCAAGAGCATTTGTCATTACAACGAATTAACACAAAATCTACGGAAGATCATCCAACGTTGCTTTTAAATACTTGTTTCCATTTCTCTCTATCATCAAAGAGTTGCTCTTTAGCATGCCTTCATTCTAATGGTCCTGGTCATGGACATGTAAGACAAATTAGAGATGTGATTGAGGCCCAGATGAAAGAAGAGAGACTGGTTTTATGTGAAGTGAGATTTGAATTTAAAAAAAAAATATATGTTATCCAACAGAAACTCTGAGAGGAGGAAAAAAAAAGAACAAGTATCTTCTGGTTGGTGTTCTCCCTGTATTTGATGCTTTGGTTGGTTGAAAAGGCTGCCTGGAGATTTGTTTGTTGAACTTTTTTATTTTCTTGTTGGGAGTTGTAATGCATTTTTAGGTCACGTGCAAAATATTTCTTCGTTGAAGTATATAGTTTCTTCCAACAACACAGGTTTGGCAAGTTTAACGATTTATGCAAATCACACAAGAATTTCTCTTCCTCGGGGGCGTCACACTTACCGTGGCTTGAAAAATGGTCTGTGATGTTCGTAAATGATGCAAAATATTACTCCATTTGTGAATGTAACCAGAGGAGGGTAACAAAACTATATGGGTGGATAAACCGACATATTATCACTACAAAAGTTTCTATTTCAAAGTTTGTTGAGCTACTTCTGGGTGTGGTAACTGACTTGACAGAAAGCCATGTTATTTTTCAAAGTTTGTTGGGTTTCCTCTGGATGTAGTTGTAGACTCCACATATTTGGCATCACCTCTGAAAATTCCAGACCTTTCTGTGGGCCGCCATATTTTCCATTGCTATGACGAAAGATATATTCTAATGCGATCTGAAACATTTGATACACTTGTCACATCTGTGCTGATGTGTTCTGCAACATTTGATACACTTGCTAGACCTGTGCTACCCGAAGAAGCCATGTACTTCAACATAATAACATTTTGCAGTTGGATTGCACGTTCCTTCCAATTTACTAGAATAAAACAAAGAAGTTCAACATACAAATCTTCAGGAAGGCTTTTTAACCAAATAGATGATCGAATACAGGGAGAATAACAGTCAGAACATACTTGAATTTTTTCCCGTCCCATAGCTAATGTCACATAAATAACTCCCTCGACTTTGAATTTGGCCTGGATCGCATTTCTAAGTTGTCTCGGATGTCAATGGTCAAGAACATTACAAGGAAAGCACCTTAAACCCCAAGTTTTCGATGATAGAGGGAAATTAATACTTGACAAACAATGGAATGTTGAATAACCAGCCATTGCAAGCATGCCATATCTGGAAGAGACAAGCTATTCAAAAAAATGGGATAGATCTAGTTGGTAGCACCAATTAAGTCCAAGAATGGAAATTGATATTCAACTCATTTTTTATGAATATTTTCAATGTACATATTTTTTCTGGTCGGCGACAGGCCAAATCGCAATCATTGTGGCAAATAATATCAGCTGTATTTTGTCACCCATATTATTTGAATATAGAATCATTGCGGGTTTTTTTAAAAATTGTTTTCCAATCTCTGGTATTGCTTTTCATTTTATTTTGTACATTTTTTCCCTGTTTGTCATTAATAATGGACGACAAGATTTTCTTTCTGCTCGTCACTACTTCAATTTAAATAAAAGGCTACTTTGTTCGTTGCTTACATTTTACATTGAAGAATAATTTGTCATAGGCCATACTTGTGTGGTGCGGGCCCTATACTTAAAGAAAGAAATTGGAGGACCTGTCTTGTTTTCATTCTTCGGGTCCTATAAATAGAATGAATTAATGACTTACAACAAGGCAGCTCAAGTGTTGACGCAATGTTCCTGTTCAATATCTTGCATATATTGCAGCTTCTTTTGTTGGAATAAATATGAAAACTTCCTCTTGGGAAAAACTTAGCGAATTATCTGGCCACCGGGTCTCGGGTTCGCAGTATTCAACAACTATGTTCCCTGTTTCATCATATACATCTTGCAACCAAAGAGATTTCGTGATCTGCAATTTATGCTTTAACTAGTGATAACTCACCAGGGATTTGAAAAGCTTCGCATTAATAAAGGAACGACTGAAGCTGCTTTAATTACTTAAATCACACCAAATTTTCATTACATTTAATTTAATTTAGATATTAATGTTTATGGAGAGTCGACATTTACCCATGTCATTACAAGGAATACATGATGAATAGATGATAAGGAGTTTATATCGTTGAAACCACAATGCAAATTCATGTTTCTTGTTGCGTTATATACATCTTGCAGTCAAAACTTTCGTGGTTTCAATGATATTTGTGAACCCAAGAGCATCCTGCAAATTGGGAGATCATTTGGATTTGAAACAGAAACAATCCATTCATATATATTACTATGGATACTATTCAAATAAATATAAAAAAATTATGCAATAATACATATTAGTATGAATACTATTAAAAAATATATCAAACCTTTCTCTTGGGCAATACTTTGCCAATTATCTAGCCACCAGGCCTCGGGTTGGCGGTATCCAACACCTATGTCCCCTATTCCCTCATATACATATTGCAGCCAAAGAACTTCAGTGATCTGCAATTTATGTTTTTACTAGTAAGAACCCACCAGGGGTTCGAAAACATTGCCATTAATAAACAGAAAAAAAAGGTTTTTTGACTGTCAGATACTTATCCCTTATCCCCTTTTTGTTTTTCGGTCCATTATCACTTTTTAGTTTTATACTTAGTCATATTTCTATGATCGGTAGTTGTAGGTTTTGCGAGATGACATATCTTCATCTCCATCTCTATCTTCACGTGACGAATCCGACCGAACACTGTTTCTTTGCATACTTAGTCAATTGTATGGCTGCGGTTGCCGGGCTGGTGCATATGAACTTGCCTTTTCTTCTTCCTGCCTGTTATTGCTTTCTAGAAATATACTTAGTCACCTTTATATGATATCCAATTCCAGGGTTGGTAGGCTGACATGTCTTCATCTCCATCTATATCTACACATGACGAATCCGACCGACTATTGTTCCTTTCCATACTTAGCCAATTTTATGGTCCTTGTTGCTAGATTGGCACTTATGAACTCGGTTGTTTATTGTTCCGTTATATACATCTTGAACTCAAAACATCTATGATCTACAATTACACTGTGGGTTCCTCGTATACATTAACTTTGTTCAAAGTATCTGTCGCTGCCTTCCATCCTCGCCAACTTCGCGTCCTTCCTGATATACATTAACTATGCTCTTACTAGTGACAACTGGACACACTGGTACAAAAGAATTGGCGCACGCTGCTCCACTGTATACAAATTGACAACCGAACTCCAACATTGTCCCCTCTTCTGTGTTACACATTATGCATTGAAATGTTTTGAACTATACAATTTGGCCGTCGAGGCCTTGCGTCCTTTGGAGAAACCTTGTGATCATATTTTGGATCCTCGCGTTGGCAGGTTGACGAAAACTCCAACTCCTAGTCATTGTTTCCTATTCTGACCATCCCCATACTTCTTTCCGGTTATGCAACACCAAAGGTTTAATACTAGAACGACATCATGCAAAAAGCGTAAAAAAATCGTCATTAATAAGCAAAAGTCGGGACAACCAACCATCCTTAGAGAACTTTTCCAGAAACATGCAAAGAAGATCTTGCTTAGTGAAAGCAAGTCCCGACCAGCGTTTCAGTTTTCCATACTTGCACACTTTTTCCATTGTGGGTTACCAGATTGACGGCCTCAAAATTGTGTTTTGAATTTTCAGTGAGTTGCAAAGAGCGCCCAGAGTTCCGCAATATACAATTTGTGTGCAGGAATGTATAAAAACTCTTAATTCTCTCCCCCCCCCCTCTATTATCCCTTTCTGGTTCTATATTTAGTTGCAACTATATGATCACGACCTCATGGATTCGTAAATTGGCAACTCTTTATCTATATATTCACACCATGAGCTCAACCGACTGCGGTCCCTTTCAATACTTAGCCAATTATGTAATCACCAGGTCCCAGATTTGCAATATACAACACCTATGTCCCATGTTCCCTCATATACATCTTGCACCCAAAGAACTTTCATGATTTGCAATTTATGCCTTTACTGGTGAGAACTCAGCAGGGGTTCAAAAGGATTTGCATTAATAAGAAAACAGTAAATGTTATTCTTTGAGATACTTAGTTCTTTTTTCGTTGTCTTCTTCCCGTGTATTATCGCTTTCTAGTTATATACTTAGTTGCCTTTCTATGATCGTGGGTTCCAATGTTGGCATGTTGACATATCTTCATATCCATCTATATCCTCACACGAGGAATTTCACCGACCGTTGTTCCTTTTCATACTTATTCAATTTTATGCCTGCGGTTTCCAGGTTGGCGCTTTCGAACTTTGTTGCTTCTTGTTCCATGATATACATTTTCCACTCAAAATTTCCGTGATCTACAATTCCATCACGGACTCCGTCCTTTTTCCCTTTTTTTCTTCTCGTGTATTATGAAACTATAAAGTATGGAAATGATATTTTATAGAGCATGTACAGAGTTTACATTCCATGCGTAGCCACATTTTGGATCGCAGGTTCTCAGGTGGGCGGGCTCAAAATTGTCCTCCATTGTTTCGTGCCCTGCAAATAGCACCCAAAATTTTGCGATATACAAATTGAATGCGGAATTCCCAAAATTTTGATCGACCGTTGTTCCTTTTCATACTTAGTCAATTTTATTGTCGGGTTGGCGCTTTTGAACTCTGCCGCTTCTTGTTCCATGATATACATTTTCCACACAAAATTTTCATGATCTACAATTCCACCGCGGACTCCTTCGTCCTTTTTCCCTTTTTTTCTTCCCGTGTATTATGGGACTATAGAGTATGGACATGAGATTTTATAGATCATGTACGGACTCCGCATTCCATACATAGCCACTTTTTGGATCACGGGTTCTCGGGGGGGAGGGCTCAAAATTGGCCCTCCATTGTTTTGTGCCCTACAAATAGCACCCAGAATTCAGCGATATACAAATTGACAAGCGGACCTGCGGGTTGGCTAGCTCAACATTGCACTTATTTTCAATACTAAATTAGCTCTTACTAGTGACAAATGGAGACATTGGTATGAAACAGTTGGCATCACACCCTCCGCAATATAGAAATTGACTATCGGTTTTTGACATCGTCCGCTCTTCCGTGTCATAGATTATGCATTCAAATGTTTTGATTGATACAATTTGAACGTCGGGGCCTCGCGTCTTCTAGAGAGACCTTGTCAGCCTATTTTGGATCCTCCTGTTGCCAGGTTCACGAAATTTCCAATTTTTGGATACTATTTCGGGTTGGCCCTTTCAAATTCCGCTAGTTCTTCTTCCGTAATATACATCTTGCACTCGAAATTTCCGTTCTCTACAATTCCACCGTGCACTCCGCCCTTTTTCCCTTTTCTTCTTCCCATGTGTTATCGCCTTATGGTTATATACTTAGTCATCTTTCTATGATCGCGGTTACCAGCATTTTTGTGCTGACATATCTTCATTTCCATCTATATCCTCACATGACCAATCCGATCGACTGTTGTTCCTTTCTATACTTAGCCAATTTTATGGCAGCGCTTGCTGGGTTGGTGCTTTCGAACTCTGTTGCTTCTTGTTCCATGATATACATCTTGAACTCAAAGCTTCTATCATCTACAATTCCACCATGGATTCCTCAAACTCGCAAGCTTCATTCTATCATGGTTCAGAAATGTTTCAAAGTATATGACATTGCCTTCCATCCCCACTAACTTCCTGTCGTTCCTAATATACATTGGTTGTGCTCTTACTAGTGAGAACTCAACACAATGGTACGAAACAGTTGGCATCTGGCCCTCCGCAATATATAAATTGACTACTAGGTTCATATGTTGTACTCAAATTTTCCATGATCTACAATTCCACCGCGGACTCCTTAGTCCTTTTTCCCTTTTCTTATTCCTATGTATTATGGATTTCTGGTTATATACTTAGTCGCCTTTCTATGATCGTGGGTTCCAACATTGGTCGGCTGGCATAAATTTATCTCCATCTATATAATCACATGACGAATCCGATCGACTGTTGTTGCTCTCCATACTTAGCCAATTATATGGCCGCGGTTGTCGGGTTGGCAGTTTCGAACTCTGCTACTTTTTGTTCTGTGATGTACATCTTGCACTCAAAACTTTCATGATCTACAATTCTATCTTGACTCCTCAAACTCGAAAGCTTCACGATACCACAGTTCACAAATGTTTCAAAGTATCTGTCCCTGCCTTCCATCCCCACTAACTTCTTGTCCTTCCTAATATACATTGGTTATGCTCTTACTAGTGACAAATGCACACACTGATATGAAACAGTTCGCATCCGCCCCTCCGCAATATAAAAATTGACTATCGGGTTCCGACATTGTCCCCTCTTCCGTGTTACAAATTATGCATTGAAATGTTTCGAATGATACAATTTGATCGTCGGGACTTCACGTCTTCTGGGGAGATGTTGTCAGCCTATTTTAGATCCTCGTGTTGACGGGTTCATGAAATCTCCAATTCTTAGTCACTGTTTCGGGTTGGTGCATTCGAACTCTACTGCTTCTTGTTCCATGCTATACATATTTCACTCAAAATTTTCGTGATTTACAATTCCACCGCGGGCTCCTTAAGTCCTTTTTCCCTTTTCTTCTTCCCATGTATTATCACTTTGTGGTTATATACTTAGTCATTTTTCTATGATGGCGGGTTCCAGCATTGGCGCGCTAACATATCTTCATCTCCATCTATATCCTCACATGACGAATCTGACCGACTGTTGTTCCTTTCCATACTTAGCCAATTTTATGGCCACGCTTCTCAAGTTGGTGCTTTCGAACTCTGTTGCTTCTTATTTTGTGATATACATATTGCACTCAAAATTTCTGTGATTTACAATTCCATCGTGGACTCCTTATTCTTTTTTCCCTTTTCTTCTTCCCATGTATTATCACTTTGTGGTTATATACTTAGTCGCTTTTCTATGATTGCGGGTTATAACATTGGTGGGATGACATATCTTCATCTCCATCTATATCCTCACATGACGAATCCGATCGACTGTTGTTCCTTTCCATACTTAGCCAATTTTATGGCCGCGGTTTCTGTGTTGATGCTTTCCAACTCTGTTGCTGCTTGTTCTGTGCTATACATCGTGCACTCAAAACTTCCATCATCTACAATTCCACCGCGGACTCCTCGAACTCGCAAGATTCACTCTACCACGGCTAACAAATGTTTCAAATTTTATGTCGTTGCCTTCCATCCCCACTAACATCCTATCCTTCCCGATGTACATTAATTATGCTCTTACTAGTGATATACAAATTTCCCTCTGGACTGTCCTACCATACCCTCTTTGGTGTTACGCGTATTACACTCAAAAACTTCTGAGACATACAATTTGACCCTCGCGCCCTCACCTCTAATGGTTGTACCTTGTAACCCTATTTTGAATCTTCTTTTCTCGTACCCGCGACCTTCGTACTTTCTTAGTATGCAATTAGAAACCTTTCATGGTAACTACTGACCATGCAGGAGCCGTCAACATTGTCATTAATGAGTGAAACACTCGAGGAGATCTCCCATTATTACGCATTAAACCAAGATCTGTGGAGAGTTATTTTGTCCCTTCCAATTGTTCATCTCAAACACGCGTCGTCGTGTTGGCCCGCTCAAGAAATATACAATGCGTAATCTCTCATTGTCGTATCTGCCATGTTCTCATTTCTATATATGCAATTACTAGTGTTTAATGATAACAACACATCATGCAACAGTCATCCAAATTGTCATTAATGAACGAAATTCTCGATGATATCTCCCATTCACAAGCATTGGACCAAGATTTGTGCAGGGTTATATTATCCCTTTCAACTTTTCATTTTATTCATCATCTAGAGCAAACAAACATTCTTGTAGACTTATGGAAGCAGGTCGACAACTGTTTTGTGGAGATACAATAAATATCTTCGGACATCATTTCTAGAACTTCTACTGGTCCAGGGCATACTTTTACTATTCATCCCATTCCACCCAGAACAAAGTGATTTGGACCTCTGGAGTCACTCGTGCAGGCTGCGTCCTTAAGGTTTTTGACTGTAAGGAGGTGGTCTCTTGGTGCGCTGAAAAATATATTCCAAGATAAAGAATTATTCCACTGCGTGACCATTCTAATGTTTCTTTGTCGCCTCAGGTCTTCCACAAGATGTTAAAATTGTCGGAGCCATTATTAATGTTCAGAGGACAAGACTGCAAGAAGTTCCTAGAAAAACATGATAATGGGTTGGACATCTTGGCCAAGTTCCTCAAAGAGCTAACAACAGTTCCTCAAGATATCACAAAGTTGCAGGTAAGTTCATTTAGAAATTCATTCCGGGAAATTGCTTGGTTGTTTACAAGAATAACGGGACAGGCATCCACGACAAGCATTTCCCATATAATTATTTATATTTTGTACTTCACATTCAAGGAACAATTCATTTTCGATTGGGGGAAGCTAATTTCCATTGAGATCTATTCCCAGTTGTCATGATTCAAAGAATCAAATAAATTTTATAGGTCATCCTACTTGATTTTCCCAATAGTGCATTGTTGTCCATTTCCAAAACTTTCTCTTTCCAATAAAATAAACTATGGATTCGACCCAGTAACATTATGGTACCAGGCCCTATGGAGGCACAAAGCCTCCCATTTTTTTTATGATGTTTTTAATGGCTTTGTCTCAGTTTTCAAAGATTTTTTGTTAGGGAAGGTGTCACACACCCACTACGACAACCTAGATTTTTTGTCTTTTTCTTCAAGGGACAGAATCCCTGAATTTCTATGGGGCCTAGCGTAGACCATCCCTTCCCTTATCCTCCTCCAAGTGACCACAACCTGGCCCTAGCGCAAACGCCTTTCGCAACTCGCGAGTTAGGAGTCAATGCTCTCGACTCCTCTTTCTCCAAACACCGATACCCGAGATGCGATACAGGTATGGCTCCCTCCTCACTAGCGCCTGCTACATGTAACCGTAGGCTAGGCTAAACACTAGCACCACTCACAACTCATGACTTCACTAGTTGGAGTGTTGAGCCCTCGTGCTCCTCCTCTGCGAATCTCCGAGACGCGAGAGGTCAACGTTACGTGGACTCTGCCAAGCGACGCGTACATGCCACTTGTCTCCTTCGATGTACTCTTCTTACGAGCTGTGTCGCTACCGCCCGTCACATGAGACCTCAGCTCTCAGCATTTTGCGACCTTAGTGATCAAGGGGAAACTTTTTTGTCCTATGAAACCCCGAACCACGATAAGTCAACAATGGGTTGACTCTTTCCCAGGTGACATGTGTCCACCACCTGTCACTCGCTCCCACCTTTCTCTGGGTGCTTCTTGTTACGCCACCTGTCAACCACGCGGTCCCCACTTAACGGGTGTGCCACGTGTTCGCACGAGCCCTCGATGCTTGGCACTTCGCGACTTCTGCAGTCGAAAGGAGATTCTTTCAACCTTCGAACCCCTAATAAGTGATACTATGCAGAGGTTCTGATCCAATGGTTCTCCCATGGCTTGGGTCCAACGACCATGATCACATCGCGATTTCGCGAATCGTGAGTTCATGCAGTCCTACCCTTGACCACTCCAAGTCGCGAGTTAGTGAAATTCTACCCAACTGCCACGCATCCTGTGTCGATGGATTGTTCCGAATACTTCGGGACTTTCAGGACATTGTCGAGTCCACTCTCCTTCCTATGCAAAGGTTAATATTGACGATCAATAGATATTCGACAGATCCTTGGATCTACGGTCCTGGATCCCATCGCTACTTGCGAAGGCTGAAAGGGTCGAGGTGTTAACTCTTGCACTCCTTCTCTAGATCCACCGGTCTTGACAGATCTGGGGTATTTCCAAAAGGATTCTGACCGTTCGTCTACCAAATGATAGGGTATTCTCTTTCTATAATTGGACTGACTATCCCTTTTGAGCTTGAATCATGAAATTCAACCTCTCGGAGCTTCAAACTCCCACAAATCTAAGACCTTAGAGAGCTACTCTTTCTTGCATAAGGTTTCCAGACCCAGATCGCATGAACCTTCAAACGGTTCTTAGGAAATTGTCCCTGATCTTAGACGAGTCTCTGGGTAAAGGTTTGGTACGGTTCCAAGGTTTATGGGGTAATTCCCGGGGAAGAGTACTCTCGAGGAGCCTTCCCATAATATTACGAGAATCAAGAAAACAAGACGATTCTCGATGGAGCGAACTCATGCCCCAAATTTAATCATTTGTACAAAAACCAAATATGGCATGTAAGCATACACATGCATCCATCATTTCCAGTCTAAAACACCAGGCAATCATTCCACAAAGAAATTATTATGGGCATATAAACATAAGCATGTATTCATGATATTCAATTCGAAATACAAGGCATAAAACACTTATCAGATCCACCAGGCGTGATGCAACTACTGAGAGGGGTGCTCGTTTCCACCCAACGGTAGGCTCACTGACTCCAAACAGATTTACCACTAGCCACCCCCGAGCTAGACCATGATGCTTTGAGATTCAGTCTCCTACTTCCAGCTCAACAGAAGTCAAGGAAGAAGGTTACTCTCCTTCTCCTGATACAGAAAAATAATCCCCGATGAAGGTTACTCTCATTCTCCTATGTTTTGAACTCCCTGTGTTTCCAGGGTTTCTCCAGTTCTCTTCTATGATCCCTGTCACGCGCGCTCTCTCCTTTGCCCTTTACCACACCTCCTCTCTTGCCTTTTCTCTACAAGATTGCATGTGGCACAAATTTCCCCATCTGTGGTCAAGTCTGGGAGATTTTACGGATGGGAAGTTCACCCCCATCCCCTCATTAACTCTTGAGGAGCCTCCCCACCTACCAATCTGACAGAAAATCCATTCCAGGACCAGAGAGTTGCTTTGGTCTTGGAGCAAGTAAAAACCAGTACGGTACTGGCTAGGTGGAAGTTAACGCAACCATTCCAGGTCCCTTCCACCACCTCTCATTATCCATCATGGTATTTTTTAGCACATCCCCCTCCCAGCAATCATGCAACACATATTCATAACACAATTTACATTCATCGACCTTTTATACAAAGACCCGTCAAATCAAACATTCACATCTTTGAGTTTTCCATAGTTCTTGGCCAATATAGTTATTTTATAGACTGGGGGAAACAGGGTGTTGCAATTCCCTCCTCCTTAAAGGAACATCATCCTCGATGTTCTATCTATCAATATGACGTGTATGTATAGAAGTAAACAAAATCAGATATGTATGTTTCATGGCATCTTTCATTTCCCACGTAGCCTCATCTGGGCCAAAATGTTTCCACTGCACCTTCACCTGTGCAATAGTTCAGTTCCTGAGTGGGGTTTTCTTTCTGTCCAGTATGCATTGAGGTTTTGGCAGGTATTCTCTCTTCGGTTCCACCTGGATCACATACCAATCAATTATATGATTAGAATCGTGTACATA
>JASDQU010753059.1:10327-34101 GCA_032191745.1 Picea mariana | reverse complement strand
AGTGTTGGTTATGTCAGTGAAGTTATGGCACTTTGGTTATGAGATATATCATGATGATGTGATGCTAGCTAGATATATCATTGATCTATTGAGGCACACTTTTAGCACATGTCTAGAGATAATATTGGCTGCTTAGTACATGTTGTAGTGAATGGTTTTCGAGGTAGATCTGTCATGGTACATGGTTGGTACATATGTCAGCTCCATTGATATATCTTATGATGTATTGTTAGAGACATATTTGTTGGATGTTTTGGTGCATGCATTTGGCATGTGTTTGAGCTACAAATTGGGACATGTAGTTGATGAGTTGATAAGGTGATTATGTTGTACATCATTGATGAGTCATAGATTGATCTATAGTTGATACATGATTGGTACATACTTGGTACATTGGTTGAGACACTTCCTAGTAGTATGATTGACACATGATTTATGGTTGATATGGCATACATGTATGGGAGAACATTTTGATTGTGTTTCATCTTGTTGAAGTTTGGTGCTTGATTGATACACTTGTAGATGGCAGATGATTGGGGGTGATAGTACTTGGTTAAAATACACCATTGGTATTACTTCTTTAGCATATCATCTTTGGTACATGACGTATGATGATATAGTTGAGATGCTTGGTTGATACATTGATTGATTCTTGATGGTTGAGATACATTTCTTGACACATGGTTTGTGGAACTTGTTTCATGGTAGAAGCATGTCATGAGTCATATGACACTTGTTTGAGGCACATGGTTGGCATGTTGATAGAAGCATATGGTTGCTACATAGTTGGAACATGTTCTTGGCATATGGTTGATACACTCCATTGATGATATCTTATGGTATATTGTATGGTATTGATTTACATGGTTGATGCACATGGATTTTGTGCATGGTTGTCACATAATATGGCACATGATGTACATGGTTGATGTTTTGTTCATGATTCTCTATTCATTGTTGACATATCTTTTGCTTCATGATGTATGGTATGGCACAAGTTTGATGCATGGAAAGGTCCAAGGATCGTCATATGAAGAGAAGATAATTCTTGAGAAGTTGATTTATGTTTTGGTTGAAAAGTAACATTTGCAACATAAGCAGATTGCAGTGGTAGAATATTGTTCATATTGCAGAGAAGATAAGGGGAGACATACCCACAAATGGAGTTATTCTTCTTCCCATGATTGCTTGCAACAACATGATTCTGGGAGGAGAGATGATTGGTAGCCATGCCATCAACATAGCATTAGAGTGATATCTCTTGTCCAAAGGGGGAGAGATTATTTAGAGGAATATCAAAGGCATCTAGACAGAGAAATTATTCAAAGGAAGCTCAAAGGCATCTAGACAGGGGAAGAATCCCCAAGAAGAGTTCAGGCAAGGGGAGCAGCCCCAAGGAGAGAACTACCCTTTTCCATTGATGTCAAAGGGGGAGAGATAACAACATTGATGTGAAGAGATGAATATTGATGTGGAGCATTGACATATCCAAGTGTTTCCATCAATTATTGGTGTTGACATCAATGTTGCCGTTTCCATCAATGTCAAAGGGGGAGGATTGCATTATGTTATAATTGATGTAAAAGAGTTGATGTCAAGTGTCATCATTGTATCATTGATGTATTTATTGTTGGAGCATGTGGTAATATATGTAATTGATGTCTGAGGGATAATTTCATGAGGTTTCATAGTGATGTGTTGTCATGGGTTGATGTTCCAAATGAATTGATGTATAGATGGGATGATGTAAAGCTTGGTCATTGTTTTCTTGTTATGATTAATAAAGAAGTACCAAATGGATGAACTCCAAAGTTGCCCCCTTATGGTGAAATCCCTCACAGGAAGAAACTTTTTTAATTCCAAATGGTTAATTAGTTGAGTCATCCTAGATGTGTGGTTAAGGAACCCAAGGTTGATTGTGGAATAAAGTAATGAAGATCAATGAATTTGTAAGTGAGACTATTCTAGATGGATAGTGCTCATCATGTCATTTCCTATGATATGTGGAACACCACATAACTCCTCACAGTTAGACAGTTATGGCCATATGAAGTTGGAGAACCCTCACGTGTTGACTAGAAGCCCCTAGAAGGTCAAATAAGTCAAATTATTCTAGAAGATCCTAGAAGAAGTTGACCAGTAAAGGTGGTTAGTCATGGGTTAAGTGGTTGCAACAAGAAAACAATTAAAAATAAATTAGTTGCAACTAGAAGTGGAGAAGTTATTATTTGTGGAGAATGTAGTTATAAGTGGCAAGTGGTTAGAAGTGGGTTAGCCCCAAAAGAAGGAAGTTGGTTAGAGTTGGTTAGATGAGGAAGCTACTCGGTGAAGTAAAAATAAGAGAGAAAGGGTCTCTTATGTGTTAATCTCTTGAGTATATTGAAGATCTATTATGGTGAAAGATTCATTGCATGTATTCATGGATGCATCAGAAGTTTTGTAAGTCTAAGGTTTTGACGACAAAAGTTTTGAGGGCTCATAAAACCTTGGTTTTTTGAAGTAGTACGCAAGATTCAGTGGGCCAGGGTGTGTACATACGCGAGATGAAGGGGATCAGGGCAAGTATAGTTGGGAAGGACATGAAAACTTGAGTGAGAGCTGGTGCCAAATTCCTAAAGTTTGAAGCAAGTTCTAGATCAACATTCTATAGGTTCAGATCTACTACAAAGGTTCTTGTATGGGTAAATATTGTCTTTATGTTTAGAATTTATCATGGTATGGCGAATGATTGAGGCACTATTTATATGGTTTTATTGATGCCTGAATATGGTAGCTGATTGGTTGAGTAGTTCAGTTCTATTATGATTGAGAGATATCCATGATCTGTGATTGTGTATGCATGAGGAGCATGCATAGGTTGTTGGATGGTGTTTGTGATTGGTTATCGTACAGATTGGGCTATGACAGGAAGATTGCAGTGACATGTCACAAGTGTATGTGACAAAGGCAAAAAGGGTTTGAAGGGCCAAAATGTTGAAGTTTTAGAAACCCTAGTTTCTGAAGGTGTATGCAGGCTGACAGAAGGAAGAGAGTGTACATCTGCATGCTACAGTACATGAAGGTCGCGTACATATGCATGTTTCACTATTGACAGGGCGCGTACCTATTGAAATATTTGGTTCTATTCACAAGCAAGGTCTGGTACTTGAGGATTGGAATTGTCACATCTCAGTTTGTGCTGAGATCTGCAAGATAAGTATTACATTGAGAGTTGGTGCTCTTGTGGAGTTGTTGCTCTTTTTCAGTTGATGCTAATAAACCCCAAGGATTGTAGTCCCCAAGGATTCCCCTTATTTATTTATTTTCATCCATATTCTTTCTAAATATCTCATATCTCCCTTCTTTTATTTGCTTCTTCATACTTCTATTTTCTTCCATTCTCTGTCACTTCTATTCTATGTGACAATCGTAATATCAATATTGCATCTTTGAAGCCTTCCACTTTAATATTTACCATTAAAATTCCTACAAACCTCATTATCAATTGAGGCCAAATGATTGGTGACATGCCAAGTGGTGTCCTTCCATCTACCACCAAAGACTCCAATTAAAGGTGACAAGATAAATTAGCTCAACAATAATTAATCCACCACCAAAATCACATTGAGGAGAGGTAACACCAAGTTCATGGGACTCTCTTCGAATGACAGGTGTACACCTAATATCCAAAGATGCAAGGATAAAGGGGAGTTTTTCATATTAGGTATGATATCATAGGACCCCCACAAATATCAAGACCAAAGTTGCACGGTTGTTGACTCTCCCAAAACATATTGGGGAGAAAGAAAACTACCAATTTTGAAAGAGGAATGGATGACTAGCAACCCATCTTGGAGATAAAAATAAGTCATTATTCATTCTCTCTTTTAAACCATATCAAGGAAATCATGATCGTCGGATGAAAGCTGGGTGATTAGATGAAATCTAGGTGATTAGATGACTTAGGGAAATTTTGATTCTAGAACATTTTCTTTCTGATCTCCTCTTCTCTGCACATGACATTGAAACTTAGATAGAGGGTGTTGATCTTCCTACATCACTTATGATCATGGCATAGGGGTGGAATGATGGTGATATCCATGGAAGAGGAGGGTATTTTCTTACAAATCTATATAAAATGAGTGTGAGAATATAAAATAACAATTGATGTAAATTTGTGTCAATCTCAATAAAAGTTTTCCTAAAATAGATTTAGGGATGTTTCATTTTCTCTTGTAAAATAATATAATAACATTTTTTAGCAAGACTCACATTAGGGTTATTGAATCCTACTTTTACACTAATGAAGATAATGGAGATGATAAAATAAAAAAGCAAACTTTGAATCAAATATCAAAGAAAACATTTCTATATAAAAAAATCTCATTTGCAAATACGACCAAGATAGAATCTCGTCTTATGAGAGTAGCTTGATTTTTTATGCCCCTTTATAAGCATAAGATCCTGATATAAATATACTCAAAAGAATCTACACTTCAATTATTTTTTATATTATTTATTTCAAATATTTGTTATCCTTCCTTTTATTGTTGAGATGTTCATGCTTTTATTCTATGCAAGCAAGGATATGGTAAGTATTCATCATGGTGAAAAACTAGAATTTGACATTTCCTATGAGCGTTTAATTCTCAAAAATTGTGCATTTGTGAAGGGAGAAATATTGGACATAGACGTGGTGAGTTGTAGAGGTGATAAAGATGAATTAGAATGCATATTTGATGCATGAGTATCTTTGGACTTAGGAAATCTGCATCAACCAAAAACATTTCAATTTCAAGTTAGTAATGTTAGGATGAAATAAGGGTGTTACAACTCCAGTGTTGTTGTAACTACACGTTGTTGCAACTCCATTTAAATATTTCAAGCCATGATGTGTTGCAACTCCCATTGTGCTGCAAGTGTTGCAAATCCAAGTGTGCTACAACTACAGTTAAAGTAATGCGGGTTACACCGTGCTGCAACTTCTAATGTGTGGGTTATATGTGTTGTAACTCCACGTGTCCTATATCGAATTCAGGGAAATTGATGGGACATCACTCCACATGTCATGTGCAAATTTTGTGACAATTAGTGGGACATTTACGTGATTGAAGACTAATCGCTTGAAAAGAGTTTTAAGAAGTTAACCACTACATTTGTTTAGTTCCAACACATGTTTGGGGAAACGGTTGAGGAAGTTAAATCGTTGAAATGGTCCAACTTCTAGGAAAAAAATGGTAGAAAAGAAAGATTTAGAAAAGAGAATGGTTTTTCAAAAAGGAGGTCAAGAGCAGAAAGATTCAAGAAATAAAGGTTCACTTCGATTCAATTGGAGATAGAAAAGATGGGATAGAGAAGGTATGTCTGCAAGAGAAATAACACAAAGAAAGGGATTGTCAGTTTTGTTTTCACAATGTGGAACAACGAAACACACTCAGTTCATAGAATAAAGAATGAGAATTGTGTCAGATTGTCTAGTGATGTAATGAAATTGTAAGAGATAAATTTTGTCTTCTTAATAAAGGATATTCAGTCCCTATTTAAATGGTGTTGTCTCTTGTTTCCTTTTCCTATGATTGTCAATTCCTCATGGTATTAGTTAAATGTTAATTTATATTAACGCTAATATGTAGGTAGTTGTGCACTATGTGAGAAGAAACCTGGTTCTATAGTTGGTTGAGTACATGATTGAGGGTTATTGCATAAAGTGGTATCAAAGTAGGTTTAGCTCCTAAGTTGCGAGAGCCAGTGCCCATAAGTAAGGCCTATTAATGTTAGCCTAAGTGAGGACTACAAGATAACTTGTAACGATGCCACCACGTAGAGCAGGAGAAACACAAGGAGGTACGAGGAAATGATAATTGGAGGAATTAGGAAGGAGGATAGAAGAACTAGAAAATTGAAGGCTTGGAGATGTTGAAACGGATTCAGAGTCAGAAGACGAGATCAAAGAAGAGAAAAATGTTGAGGAAGGAGACCAACATTACATTTGGTATCTTTTCTAAAGGACAAAGGTAGTGCAAGGTTAAAAGTTTCATGCTATGATGGTATTTTGAAAGTAGAGACTCTCATTGATTGGATAGGAGAGATCGAAATGTACTTTTAAGTACAAGAATTTTTAGGACCCTAATTAGTTTGGATTCACCATGTCAAAGCTAAAGGGTCATGCTACACTTCGGTGGGATATGATACAAAAGGACAAGGTAGACAACCATCAAGGAAAGATCAAAACCTAGAGGAAGATGGTGAGTACATCAAGGAGAAATTCCTACCTGTTAATTATCAGTAGAATTTGTGTAAGCATGTGAAGAACTTAAGGAAGCAAGAGACATATTGTAATGTCCCCACTTTCGGACATCATTACATTACAGAGGGTTATGATGACCAAAGTAGCCAGATGGAGGTTATAGAGAGTACATATATTATTGAGAGGTATTTTGGGGTCTGGATTGCATCGCTCATCCCATTTCATCATTATGATCCATTCCGCACAGGATGGATTTGGTTTCCTTGCATTCTGACGATTTCCATGATTTTGAGTATTTTGAGCTATAAGTTAATTAAATTCACTGAAGAGGTCATTTTGGGCACACTACTTGGAGGAACCTCTCAATGTAATTGCTCATTGGAATCGGGAGGAGTAGGACTATAGGATAGGATGATGAGAAGTGACTTTCAGTGGCCAGGGAAGCCACTAGGAGAGATAAGGCGCTTTTCAGAGGTAAATAGGTTAATTAATTAATTAAAGTGATTTAATTAATTAATTAATAATTAAAAAAGAAAGTCACTTTGGAGAGACAAGGGGATATAGGAAGTATAAATAAGAGGCAATAGCCTCTATTGATTCATTCATGTATGTTTATCATTTTGATATCTAGCTTCTAGCTAGAGAGCCCATACCTTGGGGGTTTTGAGGGTTTTGAGGGTTTTGACTTAACAAACCCTAGAGGACGATTCGGTGGTGAAATATTCCACCTAGCTTGTCCCAAGATTGGTCTCGGGGATGCAATACTCTCCCAGGCCATTCTAGTTCAGATCTACTTAGTGTAGGATGGTTCTACACCAGCCATAGGCACAGGAAGAGAAGGAGGCTGCACCATTGGGGGTTTCCAGCAAGGGGGGCACACCATCCATTGAGGGAAGTTTGTTACAGGTGATTGGCATGGATTCTGGAGATTCTAGCACCTAGGTTTTCATTGCAGGGTTGTGGCCATTAGATATAGTGCATTCTAGTGGAGTTTTATGTGTCATTTGATTTTTTGGATGCATGGGACGAATTGGGGGAGAGGAGCACACTTCAGAAAGTGATTTCAGCCATTTGGTAGATTAGATCTTCATCATTTCACTTGGGAATTCACCATGTAGGTAACCAAGCCCCTATGTATCATTCTAGTGGTTTTGTGGAGCATTTGGAGGCCTCTAGGAGACAGACTGAATTATCTAGGGTTTCAGGCATCCAAGGGGTGCACCATTCCTTGGAGGAGAGTCAGATCCATGAGTTTGAGAGGGATCTTGGAGATTTGAGAACCTAGGTTGTTATTGCCTTTACCCGATCTATTGTTTGGAATATTTACCGGAGTTATTGGACATCTTTGACAGCAGGGCCGAATTGTTGAGGCTATTCAGTGATCCAGCAGGGTGTGGCATCTTCCAGCTTGGGGTTTGATACTTCATCTGGACCAGATCTTTCTTGTCTTGGTATTCATGGTGTATTCAGCCTTTGGAGGCTTATAGTATCTTCTTGGAGCATTTTGTAGCAGCTCCTATTGTGTTATTGGATCCATCTGTTGATCATTCTAGATCGGCATCTTCATTGTATCAGGTTCTTCTATTTATGAATAAAATCAGATCTGAGGTGTTTTGGATTTTCTATCATATTGTTGATCTTGCAATGGTTGAGGTAGGTTCCATTACAATATCTTTTTGTTTGTTGCTGCAACACATATATAAATTCATCATCATAAACCCTAAGGCCCAAATCAAGAGGTTAACCTGCAAGTAAACACATACAAACAAGGAAATCGGCAAAGTGTTTGACGAAATGCCACAACCAGTAAAAGTTTAAAAAGACACCCAAAACAATGATGTTCCTGGCATATTGGATTGGTAACATTATAGTGGTATTAGAGCCTAGACTCTTGCCAGCCTGAAGGGTCTTACACAAGGAGAAATGGATGATATAATATACTTGGAGATAAAATGTTCAACCCTTAGCAAGGAAACTAGGGCTCAAATAACCTTTACACAGTATGTAGACTTAAGAAATCCCAGTTGGAGCGAAGAGGATGTTTTACACAGGATCATTGTAGCATAGGAAAAGAGAGCCAAAGCATCTAGATGGATGGAAGAATAGAGAAACCCCACACCCATTAGGAGCACGCAACTTTGCTACAGTTGCAAGGTGCCTTGGGAACCAGATCATAGGTGTATGGGTAAGGGTAAGAAGCATATTATTGAGGTACACTATGATAGTGAGTATGAGGTGTGTGAGGACACAGAGCTAGATCTAGATGCTTATTTGGAGCAATGCAATGATGCTAGTACAGAGGCTAGTGATTCTAACACACTTGAGGAGGATAGTGATTCTTGCACACTTGTAGATACTAGTGATTATGGCACGCTTGGGGAGGATGGTGACCCTTGTGTAGTGGATAGACAGTGAGAGGGATAGGATGACAACACATGTATTGCAATAGACATATCACATGGTGTTGACCCTACACCTCAGTAGGGTAGAGACACTAGTGGGGATTCACACGTGTTAGCACCGAGAGATGACGAGCTTCCTAGGAGGGTCGTGACACATTTGTCATTTTTTCAGACACCCATGATGGCCACGTCACAGGAGGATATCAATGGAATTTTAGATGTGATGGAGGAACCATGTCTGAGGGATGCACACCATGGACATATGGATCCCCATACCTAAGAGGAGAGACATGACTTGGAGATAGTGGACCTTATACATACCTATCATCATGAGGATATTGAGTCACCTCTTTCAGAGACTCCATTAGTTGAGCAGGCCATGGAGACTTACAACTTGATGGGGTACTTGCTTCCAGGATCGACCTGTATTGATGAGGATGCACTCTTTATCTATCGGGATGACCATAGCACGTGTATGGATACATCTATATGGGATCCAGGCGTAGATGATAGTAGAAGGGTGAGTGCACAAGAGGATACAACTGATCACACCAGATACAATATGATTCAGAGGGAGATAACAGTTGAGGATGATGTGCAGTCACATATGGGCAGACCGAGTGGCACAGTAGACAGTGGGCAGTTCAACACTTTATCTTCTATAGAGAGTATTTTTGGGGATACCAGTGATGGCACTAGAAGTGAGAGATGTGAGGTGGCACCTTAGCATGACTATGATCAAGAGTCACACCACTTAGCAGCATAGTTGAGAGTCAGTGAGGATATGATCATGGAAGCCACCAGGCACAGTGATGACATGCATGTGATGATGAAAGATTATTGTTGGAGAGCATCAGTGGCACATGGTAGTTCAGATGAGGGATTTTCCATGGATGACTTTCACATTCTCAGGGAGAGAGTGTCTATGATGAGGATCGACTACTAGCATTTATTGACAGACAGGGACTACCTCTTAGGGATTGGCGAGATGTATCACAGGGCCTTGAGGGAGCAGGAGTTGGAGATGGACCGAATCACTCAGGATTTGGAGAGCACTCAGCGATTATTGAGAGGCACACATACAACCCTTCAAGAATCAGAGTCCAAATCAGAGGAGCTTCTTGAGGAGACTCGTCAAAGATCTTCTTCATATATCCTAGTGGACACTCAGAAATGTCCTTCAGTCACATGGCTAGAGGATGTTGGTGATCTAGTAGAGGAGCACCAATTGATGGAGGACACTTCCATTTGTGTTCTAAGAGTGGTTGACCTTCAGACATAGGTTGATCCAGTAGTATGCTCAAGATCCATGATGCAGCATGAGTATACGGGAGACGATATGAGTATGCCAGAGCATATAGTGGTGAGTGATAGCTCACAGAGACATGCTAAGATGTATGGTGGGATTCAGAGGGGTGTATTGACTTGTAGGGAGGAGACACACTTAGGGGAGCATGCAGATGCCACTCCTTTGCAACATCACATAGTTAGGGGAGATTACCTTCACCGTATCAACAATTGCATGGGAGATGAGAGGTATAGTTTGGTGGACCAGCAGTTGGAGGAGTTAATTCCAGTTGTACTTGATGATTGGGATTTAGTGATGACTATAGGTGAGCAGTTATCATGGGTACTAGTAGATGTACTTTTGGTCGAATCCTTGGGATTGACCAAGGAAAGTGGTATTTTTCATCCCTATAGTCAGCTACAGATGTCTTTTTTATCCTTTCTCGACATGTTTTCCATGGACAACAACATGAGGAGAGATAGATAGTGGTTGAGGACATGGGGAGTGGCTAGGCCTAGACCACCTGACATGAGTTTTTTTATAGCATCCATCCGGATATAGGTGGGTCATCATAGGTAGCCAGTTGAGACTTGGTATGTGATGGTGAGCATCATAGGCCAGATGATAGTAGATGAGATCTAAGGTCTTATGACAGTGATCAGTCTCACACAGGAGACATTAGGGGAGATTGGAAGTGATAAAATTCCAAGTTTTCCATGGGATCTGGGAGTTCACTTGGTTAGCAAGATGTTTCACTACGTGATGACCTAGGTTGTGCCAGAGAGCCACATATGCCACCATGGGTTGGTTTGGAGTGGGCCTACAGATACTTGTCCTATGGAGCGAGACATTTTATCCCTCTTGATCATCATGATTGGGCATGGAGATGGTTGGGAAAGTACTACTTCCATAGAGATGTTCTTACAGATGCAACTTCTGGACAGTAGGCCCAAGTGCTACAGGTACTTCAACTTGAGGATCCAGGAATGGAGGATCTGGTATATATACAGGGAGCAGTCAGGCATGGTCAGCATAGTGTAGTGTCAGCATGGTGATATTCAATAGAGGATAGCATGGGATCCAGGGATTGTCGGGTTGAGGAGTTCATTGACTGACAGAGGCGAGTGGACCTTTGCAGGGGAAATTTGTTCTAACTTTCCATTGAGCTTCAGTGTTGAGGAGATCACACCACTTGAGGGTGACTCACAAAGGTCTTTCATTACCTCATTATGGCATCAACATGGGCAGTTGATGGAGGTCATGTTGATCTTGGTAGTATCTTGGAGGATGGACACATTCTGAGATGAGGCCATGTGTCATGTGCAGGAGTTTCACGGTGATGATACATTTCAGGATTATGCTTCCCAAAGGCTTTCATTTCATGTCTTGATATGGGACCTAGGGGGCAGAATGCATGATAGTTCATCTTTGGATGGGGGTCTCCTATGTGTCCCATAGGTGGAAATGGGATCCTGGTATTATACTTGTGGGGATTTGGTTATTGCTTGAGGACAAGAAATTTTCTAGCAGGGAGGACTGTAATGTCCCCACTTTGGGACATCATTACATTACAAAGGGTTATGATGACTAGAGTAGCCAGATAGAGGTTGTAGAGAGTACAAAGATTATTGAGAGGTATTTTGGGGTCTGGATTCAATCGCTCATCCCATTTCATCATTATGATCCATTCCACACAAGATGGCTTTGGTTTCATTGCATTTCGACGATTTCCATGATTTTGAGTATTTTGAGCTATAAGTTAATTAAATTCATTGAAGAGGTCAATTTGAGCACAATACTTGGAGGAACCTCTCAGTGTAATAGATCATTGGAATCGGGAGCAACAGGACTACAGGATAGGATGATTTGAATTGACTTTTAGTGGTTAGCAAATCCACTAGGAGAGATAAGGAATTTTTCAGAGGTAAATAGGTTAATTAATCAATTAAAGTGATTTAATTATTTAATTAATAATTAAAAATGAAAGTCACTTTGGAGAGACAAGGGGATGTAGGAAGTATAAATAAGAGGCAAGGGCCTCTATTGATTCATTCATGTATGCTTATCATTTTGATATCTAGCTTCTAGCTAGAGATCCCATACCTTGGGGGTTTTAAGGGTTTTAACTTAACAAACCCTAGAGGACGATTCGGTGGTGAAAGATTCCACCTAGCTTGTCCCAAGATTGGTCTCGTGGATGAAATACTCTCCCACACAATTCTAGTTCATATCTACTCAGTGCAGGAGGGTTCTACACCATCCATAGGCACAAGAAGAGAAGGAGGGTGCACCATTGGGGGTTTCCAGCAAGGGGGGTGCACCATCCATTGAGGGAAGTTCGTTCCAGGTGATTGGTAGGGATTCTGGAGATTCTAGCACCTGGGTTTTCATTGCAAGGCCGTGGCCATTAGATCTAGTGCATTCCAATGGAGTTTTATGTTTCATTTGATTTATTGGATGCATGGGAAAAATTGGGGGAGAGGAGCACACTTCAGAAAATGATTTCAGCCATTTGGTAGATCATATATTCATCATTTCACTTGGGACTTTTCCAGGGAGGTAACCAAGCCTTGATATATCATTCTAGTGGTTTTTTGGAGCATTTGGAGGCCTCTAGGAGATATGCCGAATTATCTAGGGTTTTAGGCATCTAGGGGGGCACACCATTCCTTGGAGGAGAGTCAGAGCCATGAATTTGAGAGGGATCTTGGAGACTTGAGAAACTGGGTTGTTCTTGCCTTTACATGATCTATTGTTTTTCATATTTACGAGAGTGATTGGACATATTTGATAATAGGGCCAAATTGTTGAGGTTATTCAATGATCTAGCAGGGCGTGGAATCTTCCAGATTGGGGGTTGATACTTCATACGGCCCATATATTTCTCGTATTGGTATTCATGGTGTATTCAGCCTTTGGAGGCTTATAGTATCTTATTGGAGCATTTTGTAGCAGCTCCTATTGTGTTATTGGATCCATTTGTTGAGCATTCTAGATTGGCATCTTCATTGTATCAGGTTCTTCTATTTATGAATAAAATTATATCTAAGGTGTTTTGGCTTGTCTATCATATTTTTGATCTTGCATGTGGTTGAGGTATGTTCCATTACGATATCTTCTTATTTATTGCTGCAACACATATATAAATTCATCATCATAAACCCTAAGGTCGAAATCAAGAGGTCAACCTGCAAGTAAACACATACAAACAAGTAAATCGGCAAAGTGTTTGACGAAATTCCACAACCAGTAAAAGTTTAAAAAGACACCCAAAACTGTGATGTTCCTGGCATATTGTCTTGGGAACATTACACATATGTCTGTGAAATTCTAAGGAATTCTTCAAAATGTCACTCAGATCAAGGATAAAAGAGTCAAAATATCAAAGAGTGGTGAGGTACATGAATGGGTTAAAATATTAGATTCAAGTTTAGATGAGTATGAATTTATTTCATAATGTAGATGAATCATATCAATTTCCTTTGAAGGTGGAAGAAAAGATTGACAGAAAATTGCAACAAAAATTTCAAGGTAAAGGATCTAGAGGAAGGGGCAGAGAAAGTACTACTCGAGGTAATGAAAAGGAGGATGAATCCACTGATAGCCAAAGTAATAGAGAAGGAAATGTCACTAGAAGAGGTAGAGGATTTGGAAGAGGAACAGGTAAGTATATGATTGTTGGATATAGATATGGAGTAGAGGGACACAAGGCATTTGAATGTCTAGAGAAGCACAATTCAGTAAAAAAGAGGTGAATCCCAAACAAAAGTTGCACAAAAAAATGCGACAGTGTCTGTTGGTGAAAATGTGTTGGTACTTCAATAGGAAAAAGGTGAGAATTTAATGTTTTGGAGAGTGTTACTTAAACCAAAAAAGAATATACCATAAGAGCCTAAGCAAAGGAAGAAAATTTTTAAGACTAAATGTAAAATTTAGGGAAAATGTTGCAATCTGGTCATAGATGGTGGAAGCACAAAACATTTGGTGTCCATGGAAGTCATGGATAAATTGAAAATAGAATCCATTCCACATCTAAATCTGTGTCAGGTTTCATGGTTACAAAAAGGATAGCAAGTGACCGTGACATATTAGTGCTTGTTAAATTTTTAGATTGGCAATTTCAATGAGCAAGTCTTATGTGATGTGATAGAAATTGATGCATTTCATGTACTGGTCGAAAGACCATGGTTGTTTGATAAGAAATTTTTCCACGATGGCAGAGAGAATACTTATGAATTCACAAAGGTTAAACAATGATATCGATTGGAACCAATGCCAGAAAATGCAATGATAACAACAGGAAATAGTTGTGACAAAGATATGGGCAATGGTAATAACCAAGTCATGTGTTCAACTAAGTAATTTTTGAAATAACATAAAAAAGTCTTGTTTCTTTTTAGCCTTGATGCTGAAAAAAGTCCAAGAGATGGAGAAAATGAGTCCTATACCACTAGAGATTCAACCTTTGTTGAAGGAATTTAAAGAGATCATTGTGAATGATCTACCAATAGGTCTATCACCCTTGAGGATTATATCACATAAAATTGACTTGATACCAGGTTCTAGTGTACCTAGTAAAGCTCCTTACAGGAAGACTCTAGTAGAAAGTGAGGAAGTGAATCAACAGGTGCAAGTGTTTCTTGACATAGGACTGATCTCAGAGAGTTTAATTCCTTGTGTTGTACCTACAATAATGACACCTAAGAAAAGGGGTGAATGGAGAATGTGTACCGATTCATGGGCTATCAATAGGATTACTATTAATATATGTTTCCCTTACCAAGGATGGATGACCTTATGAATTGTTTGAGTGGGGCCAACTACTTTTCAATGATCAATTTGAACGGTTGATATCAACAGATTCAGATAAGGGAAGGTGATGAATGTAATACAACATTCAATATGAAGAATGGAATATTTGAGTGGTTAGTCATTTCATTTGGATTAACCAATGATCCTAGAACATTCATGAGACTTATGAATGAAGTCTTGAAACCATTTTTAGGAAAGTTTGTTTTCATGTACCTAGATGACATTATGATTTTCAGTAAAACCAAAGAAGAGCACCTAAGCATGTGAGAAAGGTGTTGTAGTGGTTGAGAGAAGATAAATTGCTAATAAATTTAAAGAAATGTATGTTTTTGAACAAAGAGTTAGTATACCTGGGATTTATGATTTCCAATGAAGGCTTGAGGATGGATCCTAAAAAGGTAAATGCTACTAAATTGGAGTTGCCAACACCTAAGTGTACACTTTATGTGAGAAGTTTCCATGGTTTGCTGAGCTTCTACAGGAAATTTCTCTGAAATTTTAGTGAGATTTTTGCACCACTTATTGAATGTATGAAAAAGGGGATTTTAAACGAGACAAAAACAACCATGAAGTCATTTGAAAACTTGAAGAAAAAGGTAACCAAATATCCAATTTTGGAGCTTCCAATTTTCAATAAAGTATTTTAAGTATATTGTGATGCAAGTGGTTCAACGATTAGAGCAATTTTGAGCCAAGAGGGAAGGTCAATTGCATTCTTCGGTGATAAATTGAATGATGCTAAGAATAAGTACTTTGTTTATGATCAAGAGTTTCATGCTATTGTACAAGCCTTGAATAAATGGCATCATTACTTGCTATCGAAGGGGTTTGTATTATTTAATGATTATACGGCATTGCAGTACATCAATAGTCAAGGCAAGTTAAATCAAAATCTTTCCAAATGGGTAGAATTTTTTGCAAAGTTACTCATTTGGTTTGAAGAACAAGCTTGGAAATTCGAATAACGTTGCAGATGCATTAAGATGAAGAATAATGTTGCTGAATACTTTGCCAGTCGAAGTTGTTAGCTTGGAATGTATGAAGGAGTTGTACACAGAGGACATAGATTTTGCAGAGGTGTGGGAAGCATGGAAAGCTCCTTGGAGCATCAATAGAACATCGTATTTGTATTTTCACATCCAAGAGGGATTCTTGTTTAAGAATCAAAGTTTGGGCATTCCACATAGCTCATTGCGGTGAATCTTGTTAGAGAGATGCATAACAGAGGTTTGGGTGGATATTTTGGTGTTGATAAGACCACAACATTAGTGAAGGAAAAATAATTTTGGCCTAGCATCAACAAGGATCTTAAGAATTTTTTTGAGTGTTGTAGAATTTTCCAACTAGCAAAAGGAAAGAGTCAAACACAAGGTTATATACACCATTATCGGTACCTGAGAGGCCATGGGAAGATATAAGTATGGACTTCATTTTGGGATTGCCTAGAACACAGAGAGGTCATGATTATGTGATTGTTGCAGTGGACATGGTTTCAAAGATGGCACATTTCATACTGTGCAAGAAGACCAATGATGCTACTGAAGTGGTTGTTTTGTTTTTCTAAGATATTGTGAGGTTGCATGGATTGCTAAGAAGTATCACTTCCAATAGAGATACAATATTTCTTGGAATTTTTTGGAGAATACTTTGGATGAATATGGGTTCTAATTTGTTGTATAGTTCTGCATATCATCCAAAAATGGATGGACAAAATAAGGTGGTTAGCCAGTGTCTTGGGAATTTGTTGATGAGTTTTAGTGGAGAGAAGCCAGGACAATGGGATTTGGTCTTGTCCCAAAATGAATTCGCATGGAATAATTCAATCAATAGGTTTGTGGGAAAGATTCCATTTTAGATTGTTTATGACAAGTGACTAAAAGGAGTTATTGATTTGGTTAAGTTTCCAAATTTGGAGGACAAAAGTAGTGTTGATGCAAGTGAATTTATAGAGGGCATACATGAAATACATGAGTAGGTCAAGAGGTAGCTACATCAAATAAATACCAAATGTAAGGAAGGAGCATACTTGAGAAGAAGACAAAAGGTTTTTAAAGAAGGAGATTTGGTAATGACACATTTAAGAAAAGAAAGATTCCCATTGGTACATATAATAAACTCAATTACAAGAAAATTAGACCATATCGAGTCTTGAAAAAGAATTTTTATAATGGATATAAGTTAGACTTGTCAAATGATTTTGATGTTTGCCCAGTATTCAATGTGGCCGAATTGTATGAGTTTCACAAGGGAGAAGGGGATGATGAAGAAATTACTATGGATGAATGCAAGAAACAACTTCATGTTAAACCAACCGAAGAATTAGAGAAAATCTTGACGAAGAGGGTTAGCAAAAGGACCCAAAATAAATAATATTATGAATATCTAGTTAAGTGGAGAAACAAGGGTTCCAAAGATGCATCATGGGTTTCTAAAGAAGAACTAGCACACCTATGAGGATATTCATCCTCTGTAGAATCTATAGTTGCATCCACATGAGTTGGAGCTCATGTTTTCTTACAAGGGATGTCTTATGTAGGAGCATCTTTAGCCTTAGAAAATATGCATCAATCAAAAGCATTTCAATTTCAAGTTAGTAATGATAGGATGAAATAAGGGTGCTACAACTCTAGTGTTGTTGTAACTTCACATTGTTGCAACTCCATTTAAATATTACAGAACATGACATGTTGCAACTCCCGTTGTATTGCAACTCCATGCATGCTACAACTCTAGTTAAAATACTATGGGTTACAACATGTTACAACTATCGATGTGCAGGTTATATGTATTGTAATTTCACGTGTCATATACAAACTTCATGGAAACTGATGGGTCGTCACTCTCTGTGTCTTGTGAAAATTTCATGACAATTGGTGGGCCATCTGCGTGATGGAAGACTAATTGCTTGAAAATGGTTTGAAGAATTTAATTGTCACAACTATTTAGTTTCAGTGCACGTTTGGGGAAACAATTGAGGAAGTTAAATCATTGAAATGATCCAGCTTCTAGGAAAAAAATGTTAGAAAAGAAATAAAGATTCAGAAAAGAGAAGAATTTTTCATAAAAGAGGTCGAGAGCAGAAGGATTCAGGAAATAAAGGTTCACTTTCGTTCGGTTGGAGACAAAAAAAGGGGTCAGAGAAGGTACATCTGCAAGATAATAATGCAGAGTAAGGGACACTTATTCTTGATTTCATAGCATGGAACAACGAAACACACTCATTTCATTGAAAAAAGAATGAGAACCATGTCAAATTGTCTTGTGATGTAATGGGATTGTAAGAGATAAATTATGTCTTGTTAATAAAGAATATTCAGTAAATGTTTAAATGGTATTGTATCTTCTTTCCTTTTCCTATGACTATCAATTCCTCATGGTATTAGTTAAATGTTAATTTCTATTAACGCTAGTATGTTGGTAGTTGTACACTATGTGGTCAGAAACATGGTTTTGTAGTTGGTTGCGTATAGGATTGAGGGTTACTGCATCAATATTTATGAGTATGCTTAAAAGAAATATCTACATGTCCAAATTATATCAATTGAAGATATTTAGAGAGAACTTTACACTCTCTCTAGTACCATTTAACTCTCAAAGATTTCACTTTCTACTTTATTCCTTCACCACCTTTGCTAATTTTTCTATAGTTTATTATAATAATAATGGCATAAGTAGTTTATCAATAAAACTTGTAGAGTCATATGTCAATGCTAACAAACAAGTTACACTTGTTTGAATTATGAAATTTGATTCGTGATAATGTTGGATATCAGTAATACTCTATTCGTATTCTCCTTTAAGTGAGATTTGTAATGGTTCTCCATTTGCTCAAAAGGGATTTGCAAATTATTTTCTATAGCTTCCTAAATTTGTCTCATGCTATATCTTTAGATGATATATATTGATCACATTCTATGTGTTTATATTAGTTTATTATTTTTGAGATATGGATTATATTCTATGATGCATGGAAGGTAAATGTCTTGCAAGTTAACAATTTGTAACACCTTCTCTTTTACACATGTTTTTTTACACACACGAGGCAATTTTTATTTGCAAGTATTTCTCATTATAGGCATTGGATATGTCAAAGGCCTTTTATTCATTAACTCACATCTTTATTGGTGATTAAAATTGAAGGCTTAGATAAACCCTTCTAGGGATATCAAATTACCCATCATAAAAGTGTAATGGTAAGTTACCATATGTATTATGAAAAATAGAACATGATAACTACGATGAATACCAATAGAAACAATAAAATATAGATAACAATAACACTAGAAATTGTACCTTTATTGATAGAAATCCAAGTTCACTTGCCTCTTTGAGGGGGAAATATCCAATAGAGCAAATCTCAGTTACAAAATAATTCTCACGATAAGACTTTCTCATGACTTCTACTCCTATTTATACTAATTCTATCTTCTAAAGAACATTCTAGAGGAATATCTTTCTAGAAGCGGAAACATCTATTGAGTCTTCTTAAATTATACTTTTTCACATTATTATATATGCATTATTTACTAATGTCAGCCTTATTACATAAAAAACATATTATTCTACCTACGTGAAGGGTAAGGAAGGCTAGGTTCCTAAACTCCCCCCCACCCTTGAAAAACAACCTTGTCCTCGAGGCTTGAGATGGGGAAGTTACTGCAAAATAGTAGTCATCTCCCATGTGGCATCTTTTGGTGGTGTATTCTTCCACTAAACTAAAATTTCTTTGATGGTGCGCTAATAAAGATGATGCTTACTAAACTAAAACTTCTTTGATGGTGCACTAATAAAGATGATGCTCATGGTGATTCGATACTGCTTGGGGTTGCAACCAAATGGATCCTTGTTCATCCAATTTAGGGAGATTGGTTTAATTCTCACACTTAGTTGTAGTCACTTTAATTAAGAAAGAGACATGAAAAATAGGATGGAGCTTAGAGTGACCAGGGAGAGCTAACTAGTGGACCATGGGGCCCACGTGCTTGAGAATTGTATAAGGACCATAAAATTTTGGAGTGTGTTTCTAGCAGTGTTCATATTTGAGGGAAGTTTTCTTATATGGTTCCAGATGAAGAAATCCATGGTCCCTTTCAACAAATTGACGTTCTAAGCAACCATTATTTTCTTGTTCCTTCAAGCAATTATGAGCCATGAACAGATTTTCTTTGAGGGTATAGAGAATGGTAACTCAGACTGTAAGTGTGCGTTCGACATTTGGAACGTTGGATACACCGGGTAGATAGGAGACAACAGACGATGGATTTTGACCATAGGCTGCTTCAAAGGGAGTCATGCGAGTGGAAACATGGTAAGATGTGTTGTACCACCATTCAACTAGTGGTAACCATTGAGCCAATTGAGTTTGTCTTTTAGATGAAAAACATCGCAAATATGTTTCCAAGAACTTTTTGACATCTTCAGTTTGAGGATGATAAGTTGTGTTGAGATGCAGTTGGGTTCTTTGGATCTTGAACAACCGTTGCCAAAAATTGTTGGTGAAAGTTGGATCACGATAAGAGACAATAGAGAGAACGGGTGAACGAGTGTTGGAGGGAAAATAAATGAGCATATTTGGAAAGGTGGTATACTACAACCATGATGACTGACTTATTGCTTGACTTGGGTAAGTTGAAAATGAATTCCATATAAATATAAATCCATATAGAAGGTGGATTATGGAGCGGTTGGAGTGTGCATAAAGTTTTGTCTGTTTCTCCCTTATTGTGCTGGCATGTATCACATTCAGCCAAAAAGGTGCAGATATCTTATTTCATGCCTTCCTACAAAAAATATTTTTTGACCCATTCATATGTTTTCTAAAAGCTCGAATTCTCAGTTTTCAGTGAAGCATGAAGTTCAAATAGCATAGTAGATTTAAGGTAAGACGGTTTGCTTAAATACAAGCAACCTTTATAGAGAAGATCCTCGTTGTTTCAAGAGTATCCCAGAGAGGCTTGAGGATCTTGTTGCAATTGTTGGATTAGGTTATAAATTTTGGGATCTTGTAACCATTCTCGACGAAGGGCTTGTAGCCAATCTCCTACAATAAAAGAGAGGGAAAAGAGGGACCCTTCTTCTTCATATTTCCTTGAAAGAGTATTAGTGACCACATTTTCTTTTCCATTCTTGTAAATGATCTCATAATCACAACCAAACATCTTGGTCACCCATTTTTGTTGCTATGGGGATGAAATACTTTGTTCCAAAAAACACTTGAGGCTACGATAATCAGTTTTAATTTGGAAGTGTTGCCCCAACAGATAAGGACATCAGAGATCCACTACATAAATAATAGCCAACATTTCCTTTTCATAGGTGGATTGTCCCAATTATCTCTCTGAAAGTTGTTTACTAGTGAAATCTAAAGGTCTACCATCTTGCATGAGGACTGCCCCAATGCCCTTCCCTGAAGCATCACATTCCAAGACAAAAGTCTTGGTGAAGTCAGGTAGTGCTAGAACATGAGTCATGTACAACATAGAACCTTTCAAGGCTTGGAAGGATTGATCAGTTGTGGAAGTCCAAGTGAAAGCATTCTTTTTATGAAGAGCAGTGAGAGGAGCTGTAATTTTTCCATAATGATAAACAAACTTGCTATAATATCCGATTAAAATTTGGAAACAACACAAACTTTTAATAATTTTAGGGCGAGGTCGATCCTTCATAGCATCAATTTTCTTATGATCCACATGTACACTATCCTTTCCAACAATATGAACCAATTACTCAACTTCAGAGGATCCAAAAGCACATTTAGATTGTTTGAGAAAAAGTTTGTTCTTAGAGAGTAAGTTTAGGAATTGATCCACATGGGCGATATGGGATTGCCAAGTTTTACTATAGATGAGGACATCATCAATGAAAAATAAGACAAAATGGCGTAGGAAAGGGTGGAAGACATGATTCATGAGACTTTTAAAAGTGGATGGTGCATTACACAGGCCAAAGGGAATGACCAAGAACTCATAGTGACCCTCATGAGATAGAAAGGAAATCTTCAGAATGTCTTCCTCTTTCATATAGATCTCATGGTAGCTAGAATGGAGATCAAGTTTGGTAAATTACTAAGCACCACTCAATTTATCCAAAAGGTCTTCAATGAAAGGAATGGGGAACTTTTATTTGATTGTGATTGTGTTGAGGACGCGAAAATCAAGACACATGCATCAAGTGCCTTATTTATTGAGTACCATGACTATGGGAGAAAAATAAGGGCTAGTACGAGGATGGATAACACCCACTTCTAGCAATTCTCAAACAATTTTCTCAATTTCATTTTTTCTGGGAAAAGGGATGATGATAAGGGAAAACATTGAGAGGAATACTTCCTAAGACTAGGGGAATGGAATGATCATGGGCACTACAAGAAGGGGGAATTCCAAGGGGAGTGTTAAAAACATATTGGTGTTGGGAGAGTATAGATTGGAGGTTGGGATTTACAAAGGGTGTCTAAATTGATTGAATGGAATGGAGTTGGGAAATAATGTTGGAATGACATTTTTTGAGTAGATTTTCCATTTGGTGGGAACTGATGATCTTAGGGGAGCCTATTGTGATGCCTTGGAACTTATATTGTTGTCCCTCCTGTTGGAATTGCATGGTTAAGTCCTTAAAATTCATGGTGATAGAGTCTAATTTGCATAACCATTCAACATTGGGAACAATGTCACAACTTCACATGTCAATAGAAAACATATGATAGTTTAGGTGTTACTCACCAATTTGTAGGTGCACATTTTCACAATGCCCCCACATTTCAAGGAACCACCATTTGAAATCATGATTTGAGAATTGTTGACTACGTGGATATAACACATAGTCTCTTGAGAAATGTGGCTATGGATAAAATTATGGGTGCTACCACTGTTGACTAGGATAATGACTTTACTATACTTAGTGTACCCAATTAATTTGAGAGTTAAGGGAGAAAAAAAACTAGTGAGGGAATTTAGTGAGATGAGTGGTTCAACTTATGGTGGGTTAGAGGGTGGGGTATGATCATATGCTTGGGGTGGATCTTAAGCATGGGGAACATCGACATATTCATTAGACACGTCCTTAGTAATGTCCATAAAAATATTATATTCCTTACACTTGTGCCCCTGGAATATTTCTCATTGCAATTATAGCAAAGACCCTTAAGTTGAAATTCAACCATTTATGCCCAAGTTAATTTATGGATCTTGAGAGGAGTGGAAGGAGGAGAAGGATTGGTGGGTCTAGGGAAAGGAATAAAGGATGGTTTTACATTTTGGGAAGAGACTATTGTTGTGTCGGGCACTTCAACCCTCCATTTCCTATAATCCAGTTGAAATTTCCTTTTGAGAAATGGAGCCCCTTCTTTTTGTGTGTGTTTGAAAGAGTCCTCTATCAGCTTCCTTGCTCATGCCTCAATCCCCTTTTCAAGTCTTACTCACCTTAATTCAACAATGGAAAAAGGAAATACTTGAAGAAATTAATTTTTAAGCAAGTTTGGGAGCCTCAGAAAAGTTAATTTTAACACCTTCGATGTACATCGGAGGAGTTCCCCTTAACTCCTCCCATGTATATCGGAGGAGTTTCCCTCAACTCCTCCAATGTACATCGAAGGTGTTTCTTTCAACCTCTCTAATTGAACTTTTTCCTATTTCCCTCACTCCCTCCAAAAACCTTCTTATCACACAAGTTGACTACAACTTCTCCAATGGAATCGGAGGAGTTGACTCCAACTCCTTCGATGTCCATTGAAGGAGTTTCCTCCAAGTTTTCCAATGCGTTTGGAACACTTTGTGGAAATTTCTTCGATACACATTGGAAGACACATCAGAGGAATTTACACGAAATCCTCCTATGTATATCAAAGGACTTAATCCCAAGTCCTCTGATCATAAATACCTAACCAACGACATTAAATGTTGAAATTTGTCGGTTCTTATATATTCATCATTGACCTGTCCTTTTCACCATTTCCCCAAGAATTAAAGGTTTTCTCTATCAAGACAAATAACGCATCAAGCGCTCTTTCACACCCTTAAATTCTTGTGATCTACCACATGGTAGCATGTTG
>JASDQU010753058.1:0-37325 GCA_032191745.1 Picea mariana | reverse complement strand
CCCCCCCTCTAAGTGTGGTAGGTGTGTCCAACAAGTAACACTCTCTACTTTCCCTTAGATTAAAACATTGGTTATGTTTCCGGTAGTACTAAACTTGGGCATGTATAAGTATACATAAATGCTAACTCAAAAAGACATACATGAGTGGTGGGAGCGCAAAATCGAGAACTACATCAGAAACTATGCAAGAAGGAATAACGTCTCTCTAGCCGAAGCAAGATCGCGATTATTTTCAGAAACGCACGAAAGATTTCTTGAAGCTATCCCAGAAGCATTGTTTCAACACATCAACAGATTAGGTGATGCGTAGACTGACACCTGACGAGGAGTTAGGCTTGAAGCTAACGAATGGAAGAAGAACGAACATACATGACTGGCTCAAACGAATTATTGAAGATTATATTTCGAAACAAGTCGTTGAAGATCGAACGTCCCTAGACAAAATAAAAGAAAATTTATGCACCTAATTGAATGACAGACTTTTCTACACGGTTTCAACACTTCTTCACAAAGTCCTTCTCAACAAGGGAGTTGGTGTTATCATCAAATACCGACCAAGACTAGGCACACTGTTATCGAATAAAATCTTCGAAGAAAGAGACAAAAGGTGGGAATCATTTCTTGATGCAAAGTGAAAAGATATAAGAGAAGCCTGGGATTAATTCTTGAAAAAATAAACATGGCCAACACTCCCAACTTAGAGTAATTCGGGTCGGCAATGGGGGGTCATTCGAGATTGTGAGATGTCATAAAAAAACGAAGTAGCATTTCCCAGGCCCAAATTTCGTTGCGAGGAAAACAAGCCCATAAGAAATCCACGGATATCCTGAAAATGGAACGAGACAAAAGACAACAGAAACAAGAAGATCTTCGTAACCAGTGGAACAATAAAAATTTGAATAGAAATATATCAGGGGAGGGTCATCCAATCAGAGCGCGTGAGAATTCTGAGTGAGATAGAGATTGACCAGAGTTAGCAACAACAACATCCGCGATGACACCCGATAGATACAACGATGCACAGTTGAACCTCCATTAACTGGTCAATGAACCAAAAAGTATGGAATATGAATAATATAGACTATCTTTACATACATCTCCCACACTAGAAACCAGTCCAAGGATAAGAGAATTTCTTCAACAAAGGCTAAAGATCGATGACAATCTGCAAGATTATGGTAAAGAACAAATGCCTTGGGAAACCTACAAGACACGTTGATTGTCGATCCTGAATGAAATGAAGTCAAAAATATGATTATTCAAATCAAATATCTCACCGAATCAACCCCCCTACCACATCTAATCTCGAGAGAATAAATTAATTATAATCTGGAAATGACACAACCATTGGAATGACGGTTGGACAAATACAAAGATTAAAGTTCCTAAACTAAGGATGCATATTTCATACTCAAGAAGAAACAACTATTCCTTGAGTATCATCCTTCATCGGACGTGGACCAAAACCAAACAGAAGGTTGGATGGCTCAGTCAAAAGTAGTAGTAACTCAAACACTAAGAAAACCAAGTGTCCCTGCCAAAAAATTCAAAATGGGACTCAATCATATCCCCATCTACGAGGGTGAAGAAGATCCAAAATGCCATTGTTTTATATGTGAAAATTTTTGGGAGGGAGTTGATATTTCATATGAAGATAAGCAGATGGCACAATTTGGAGCTGCATTGCGCAATCGCGCCTTAGCCTAGTTCATGAACTACACTGAGAATTAAACTCGTTCAAAGGCATAAATAAAGAATAGTTTTCTAACATTATTTAAAATCAAGGACATCACGCATCTAGTATCACAAAAGATAAAGGAAATCAAGCAATGACCAGGTGAGTCGGTAAGAGAATATGACAAAAGATTTAAAGACCTCTTAATTCAAATCCCATCGACGATCGACCAGAACCTGCTAGTCCAGTGGTATGTAGATTTTCTACCACCAAGAATTAGATCTCCATTAGGCCTGTTAGCACTGAGAGTCACCCTCATATTGCGGGAGGATAAGCTCAATACCCATCAAAATGTTTCTGGAGGTAGGTTTATGAGTGGAGGTCAAATAGACAAAGCTCAACATAAGAATGTTTTAACACAAAAAACTGGACTAGCAATGCATAAGCAAACGAGTTTCTCATTAACTTCAGTCAGTGGTTCAAGGTTAAAGGTGAGAAGGAGGAAGAATTAGTGAGGAAAGTGGACAAGTTTGCCATAAGCATCCAACCTTCAAGCATCTTGGTGCAGAAGAACTTAGGCACAAGAGCACTTTTGGACTTAAGTTTAAGTTATTGAAACATATCACGGAAACATTATAATCAAACCTCCATTACAATACAACCACAACACCTCATCTGGATCTTCCATGCATGAGCATTTCGACATAAGAGGAAACATGACAGCGAAAGAAAATACTGAAATAGATCATAGCTTCATTATAATCAAACCTCCATTACAATACAACTACAACATCTTGTATGGATCATCCATGCACGAGTGTTTCATCACAATAGGAAACAAGATAGTGAAAGAAACTGACTTCTATTAATGAGAAAGCCTCAAGTCTCATACATAACCAGAGAACAACTCTGCTATCAAACTATTACAAAATAGGGAGCTCTGCTCAACCATCCACACTACCAAATTCTTAAACCGATATAAGTATACTCAGATCAATGGACAACCGCTAGGGCAGTCATCTAGTCATTCCGTCCAAGGCTCTTCATCTGTGCAACCTTCTGTCAGATTGTGTCTGTATCCTTCTGTCACGGGTAAGATCAGATCAACATGGGCATGCGGAAAAAACTGTCCATCGTGGTACCTCGGGCTAACAATTCTGTCTCCACGACCAGAACCTCCATGCCTTCTATTTATGGAGTGAGCCAAGGTTTCAACTACCAGTCCTTGTTCATTAACTGACTTCTCCTCGGGATCAGGACAAGGCTTGATGACTAGGGGGTGACCACGTGGTGATATTGGATTCAGCGTTGAATGAGCACGTAATTTTAGGGCCGTCGAAAGTGGTTTGGATCCACACTGCTTTTGGGCCCAAAACTCACCACCTTCCGCCATGTATCTCTCCTGCAATACCATGGTTTAGATTTCAGCCCACTCACAGATTTTAACACTTGAGCATGTTGCGGTGCCAAAATGAAGCATGGTTGTGGATCTGAACGGCCCTGGGATCTCCGCTGTTGAAACATGAACTTGCCTGATGCTTGTATTTCATCCCAAATGGACTACCTTTGACTGATGCGCTTCGTGCTCATGGTTTTCACCTATATCAACAAAGGACTTGGACGACTTGTTGTGAGCTCAAGAAAACCAGATGACTATTACTTTGAACCCAAATCCTCATAAGTGTTTATCCTTTGAGAGAAACATAAAAAATTTGGGCCGAGACTCATTCAAGCAAGACACCAAGGGAAACCGGGTCCTTAAACAAAAGGGAAATCGACTTTACAAGTCAGAAGGGGGAAATTATAGGACTGGCATACGGAAAAGAGAGAGATGAGGCAAGGGTGTAAACTTATGTATTAACAACAATTACAGGAAACCCTTGACAACTTCATGTGATAACATTGGCTCCACAAGGGATGGCATGCTCCCTGTGAGTTGCCAAGAACAAACAGTTTCAGTGCCTTAGCTTTTGGGTCATGGGGTCACTTATTCAAACAAAAATCAAAGAGAAAGTGGTATCTACAATGGATGGAAAGCCAATCATGGCTTAAGAAAAATATATTTTTAGAAAGTGCCCATTGATAGGGCCACCAAAAACTTCAGAATCCTCCGATTTATGCAATCTATAAGTGTTATTTGAAAATACCTCAGAAATATTGAAAGGACCAATCCATAAGGCTTCAAATTTACCATGTTTTCCTTTATCCTGCTTGGGTGCATCCCACTTGAGCACTAGATCTCCCACCTGAAAATATCCCTTTCTTACCCTCTTTTCAAAGGCTCGTTTATCTTCTATGGATGGTCATGAGCTTTATCAAGTAGTTTCTCCCTAGTCTAATGCACTTCTACCAGTTGTTGTATCCTCCTTACCATATCATCAAGTTCTCCTTGGTAGTCCTAGAGGAATTTTTCCACAGGAAGGGCAAGATGAGTAGGAAATATTGACTCAACCCCATACACAAGTTGAAAAGGCGAAACACCAAGTGACCTCTTTGTTGTAACTCTGTCATCCCATAAGGAAAATTTTAGCTTTGAGTCCAATGCTTTCTTATTGTTTTCTAACAATTTCTTGATGATTTTTATGAGGCTCTTGTTAGAGGAATTTGTTAAACCATTTCCTTGGGGCTAGTAAAAAGTATAATGGACTAATGCAATACCATACTGTTCACAGAACTTGCTCAATGGTTCAGCTTTGAAGGAGGCAGCATCGTCAACAACAATCCTGCTTGGACAACCAAATCTAGATATGATATCTTCAAGAAAGATAATGATTACCTTGTGGGAGACACTCCTTGTAGGAATGGATTCTATCCACTTGGTGAAATAATCAGTGGCAGTCAAAATCCACCTATGCTGACCACTTGAGGCTGGGTGGATTTCCCCAATGAAGTCAAGACCCCACTTTTGAAAAGGTCCAAAAACCACCACAGGTTTCAAAGGAAAAGATTTGAGTTGTTGCTTTCCAGAAAACATTTGGCATTTGACACAAGCTCTAATCTTTGCACAAACATCAGTAAAAAGGCTAGGCTAGGAATACTGAGCTCTGAGGATATTATAAGTTGTGGTTCTCTGAAAATGATGGCCCCCACATAAGATGTCATGAAAATCAGTTATGGCCCTTTGGGCCTCCTGTGGATCCAGACATCTCAAAAGAACTCCTAGAGGATCTTTCCAATAAAAAACTTGATCAATGAGACAATATTTGATTTATTTGATTTTCAAAGCTCTCACCTTGTTCTTGTCAAAGCCATCAGGAGGCCGCAACTTCTGCAGAAAATATATGATATCTCTATACCAAGTGCATTCTACCAAATTGGGGCTGACATGAGAGCTTTTATCAGCAAAATCAACTTCCTGATTTTCTGATTTTATGTTCATGAAATTAACCCCCAAATCTTTGCAATTTGATTCAGCCAGCAACATGGATAAACCCTGGCCTTTCACCAATTTAGTTCGCTTTATTTCAAGGTCAAATTCCAGAATTTTAGCAATCCATTTGCTTCTCTTCCCATCTATGTCAGGCTGGATCAATATCTTTTTCACTGAGGCTGAAGGGACATATGCAACAATCTTTGAATGCATAACATATATCCTGAAAGCCTTGAGGGATTTGACCAAATCATAAGCCTACTTTTCCATGATACCATATCTCATTTCTGCATCCCTCAATGCTCTGCCGAAAAAGGAAATAGGCTGCTCTAATCCCTCTGCATTTTTTTGTAGCAAAACATCAGCCAATGTGTCAAATGAGGCGAAGGAAAATATCATAAACTCCTTGGAATAGTCAGGGTTGATGAGTAGGGGTGCTTCATTCAAGGCCTTTTTTATCTAATCAAAATTTTCTCAAGCCTCAAAAGTTCATTTCACCTCGTTTCCCTTTCTGAGCATGGCTGTAATGTACTTCACTAATTCAACAAAGTTAGAGATGAACCTTCTTAGAAAATTGATTTTAACCAAGAAAGATTGAACCTCTTTCTTAGATCTAGGAAAAGATAAGGTCTGGATGGCCTCTACTCTGCTCGGATCAATTCTTACCCCTTCTACTGACACAATGTGCCCCAATAATTTACCTTCCTTCATAGTAAACAAATATTTCTTAGGATTGAGAGAGAGACCAAAACTTCTGCACTTCAGGAAGAACTTCTTCAAATGATGACAATGCTCTTTGTCAGATTTTGAGAACAATGTAATTTCATCTAGACATATGACTACAAATTTGTCTTTCTCCCCAATAAAGGCAATGTCCATGGCTTGTTTGAAGGTTTCTCCTGCATTCATCAATCCAAAGGGCATTTTAGCATACATGAATGTGCTCCAAGGAGTAGTGAAGGTTGTATTCTCTCTATCTTCAGGTAGGACAGAGATCTGATTGTATCTAAAGAAGCCATCAATCATAGACATCCTAGATGAACAAATCACTCTCTGCAAAATGTGCTCCATCTTTGGAAAGGGGTAGTTATCTTTTTTGGAGATTCTGTTCAAATTCCTAAAATCAACGCACAACCTGATTTCCCCATTTTTCTTTCTCATGGGCACCAAGTTATCCACCCATTCTGAATATCTCAAAGGAATGATGATCTAGGCATCGAACAACTTTTTCACTTCTCTTTCCATAATAGGCAATAGCACAGAATTTATCTGTCTGAGTTTCTGCCTAAAAGGATTGGTCTCTTCTTTCAAAGGGATATTATGTTCAATGATGTTTGTGTCATATGTTCTTAAATCTTCATATTTCCAAGAAAACACATCAGCAAATTCTTTCAAAAGCTTGACATACTCAGCCCTTTGTTACTTTGATAAGATGCTAGACAATTTAACATACTTTGGGTCTTCCTTTGTTCCCAAATTGCATTCGGTCACATCAACATTTTCAGTTGAACCTTTAACCTTTACAACAACATCATTTCTGTCAAACAATCTCTCCAAGGGGACAAGTCCTTTTGGAATATGGTTACTGGGTAACTGAACAATATGATGGTTAATAATTTTATTCAAAAAAAATATCAACATGAGGGCTTTCTTCAGTAACCTGATATTGATCAATATGTAAAGCATAAAATTCATCCACGGTCTCAAGAAATCATTTTATCTCAAGATCATCCTCAAAAACCTTCCAATGTTTGACATTGTCAGGAATAGAGGATCTATACTTTACTTCCACCTCATACTTGAGTTTGGGGAAAAAAGGAACCTTGAAATTACTTGCTGAGACAAAAAAGGAATCTTCCATAGTGTTCTCCTCTCTTGGAACAAATGAGATATTAAAATTTAAGAAGAAACTATCAACAAGATCTCAGACTTCATTTATGTAGGTCCTTAACCCGGGGTGTTTAGCTTGATATAGATTTTTTACTTAATGGACAATTAACTCAACATCTCCAAATATCGCTAGCTCTTCAATCTTCATGTCTTTGGCAGCTCTCAAACCCAAAACAAGAGCCTCATATTTTGCCACATTATTTGTTGTTTCAAATTCAAGCTTGTAAGACAAAGATATGGTCTCTTGGGTAGGGGAAATAAATACTACCCCATCACCATCACTCTCCCTAGAAGAGGCTCCATCAAAAAACATCTTCCAAACAAAGGTATTGGGAGGAGGATCTTCACAAGAGGTAATAGGTTGCATTCTGATTTCAATACGTGTTTGAGGAGAATCGGTGAGTTGTAATATAATGGTTCCTAAATCAGTATCAACTGCAAAAATGGGGTGGTTGGTAGGATTTTCTTCATCACTGATAATGTAAGCAAGTTGTGCTTCCCTATAAAGCCTTCTATGTTCCCCCCCAAACATAGGAATGGTGGCATATGAAAGATCCATATGTAAAGTTCTCCCTAGCCTTTTGATCCAAAATCTAGACAAGAGCATCCCAAACTTAGTGGGGCCATTAGCCACCACAATATCCATGACCACACTTTTCATTGGCAATTGGAACAAGGAAACAACCAGGTCTTTAATAACCCCGAGACACTTCACTTTCCTGGAATCAAATGAGTATAGGTCATGGTAGGTTTTTGTAACCTCCAACCCAAGCTCATCCATGACAGTATTAGGCATGAGATTATGAGATGCCCCTGAATCCATCAAACAGTTGTTCAACACTTTATCATGAATGTTCAATGATGTATAGAATGTAGGGGAAGATTCATCCCTATCCTCTACCAAAGGTCTCGGTATGAAAAATGGTTTTTCATCTTGGAGGTTGACCGAATCTGTGGAATAAGGTGAAGCTGAAGGTTGCAACATTTTGGAAAGGCACCTTTTGAAATCCTCATTCTTAACTAGCTCCAAAAAAGGTACAGGGATTTTAAATTTTTGAATCTCATTCTCAAAGCTAAAAGAGGAGGGAGGCTTCAGAATATCCTTAACTTCTAGGGTAGGGACATTGACCACTGCCTATGGGTTTTGTGCCTCTTTTTCTTTGCTGCTAGCTGCCACACCCTTAGCAGGATCCTCTGTTCTAGTATGTTGATCAGAAAATTCAGGCTTTCCCTCTTTCTTCTTTGACCTTAGGTTGTATCTATTTGGATTGACACTGGTCCTTTCCCCTTTGCTCAATTCATTTAGTTGGCTATCCATGAGAGACTCTTTATATGAAGATTGGGTTAAATGAGGAGATGAAGAGGTGTCACCAAGACAATGGATTTCAGGATCAATTTCTTCTACTCCTCCTTCTTCATCAGTAACAAGGTTATTTTGGAGAGGGGCTTGGATTATTTTATCATCCATGTCCCTATTTATTTGATCTCTTTGGATGATCTGAGGGGAATTATTGGGTCTTCTAAAATTACCCCTACCATCATCATTTTGGGTGTTCCTATAGCTCTGCTTTCCTTCAAGTTTCAATTTCTATATTTCTACAGAAAGTGATTTTACTAATTTTTTCAATTCATCCACTTGAGAGTGGGCAACAGAGGAATCATAGGTTGAAGCTTCAGCCCTACCTTTTCTTATGTCTCTATCAAATTTACTCCTAAGTTTCTCAGCTCCCAATATATTATACTCTACTTTGAGGGATGCATATTGCATATGAGCTAAAACTCAGGGTCAAAAGCACTGGCATAAGTAATCTTGGCAGAGGTTTCTATAGGATTTGTTTCAATGGGAATCTTATTGTACATTTTATTAAGTCTTTTTGAGAAGTTTGAAACAAATTCCCCCTCTTTCCTCTTAAGTGACCCAAATTCTGTAATATAATAAAGAAAAAAAATTTCTCCCCCTAATGCCTCAAGAATGAATCATCCAGAACTTCTATACCAACAATAGATCCAAGATTCAAACCCCTAAACCATTTCCTAGCCTCGCCATCAAGTGTTTGTACAAAAACTCTCATCCACACATCTTCATTTTCAATGTTAAGATTATCTGCATAACTATTAAAAGATGAAAGGTGTTCTTATGTAGTTATGTCTTCCTCCCTTGTGAACTTGGGAATGTACTTAAGGTAGTCTCCAACTGAGAGAGCATTCATAGGCTGAGGTAAAACAAGAGGGGCATATCTAGCATCCACTATGGCATCCATCCTATTTCTAGGAATATTAGCACCTTCCATTGGGATGTGAACTGTAGGAGAACCAGGGGGAGATGGAGTTTGGATAGGTACGACTGCAGCTATGTTCCTAGGGGAAAGGGGAAACATTTGAGTGTTGGAGGAGGATGGTATAGGGTTCAGGGGAAAAGAATTCCCCCCCTCTTTAGTTACAACAACTTTGATAGGAGGAGGAGTAGGAAAACCCAAAGTGGGAAAATCTTTTAAGCTCCTTGGTCTAAACCACTTTACAATATTAGGGGAAATTGGAGTTTCAAAACTTTCTCCTTCCAAATGAGTAATAAAAGGGGATAATTCAACAAGGAATATTTCAAAATCTAAACTTCTGGAAACTCCAGCATATGGTAGAAAAGGAGAATTGGATACAACTATTGGAGTTTTAAAAGAAGGGCCATGTAAATTACCAGAATCACCTGGTACAACAGCTAAAATTCCTTCTTGATAGGTCTTTCCTTTCTTGATAATATTCTTTAGGTCAGCTTCAGGTGTTGCCAGAGGTAGTTGTGGAGTTGACCTCGTGTGTATTCCTTTAGGAGCCACAACTGAAACAGTGGAGTCGCCAGGTGCCAGCTGCAATCTTCAAGTTACCGATTTCTAATGCACCTTCAGAATCTAAATTTATTTGTCATTCAATCCCAGGGAAATGTCTTGAATTAGTTCCCCGAAAACGGCGCCAAGAATGTTAGCACTGAGATTCACCCTCAGATTGTGGGAGGATAAGCCTAGTACCCATCAAAATGTTTGTGGAGGTAGTTTTATGAGTGGAGGTCAAATAGACAAAGCTCAACATAAGAATGTTTTAACACAGAAAACTGGACTAGCAATGCATAAGCAAATGAGGTTCTCATTAAATTTAGTCAGTGGTTCAAGGTTAAAGGTGAGAAGGAGGAAGATTTAGTGAGGAAAGTGGACAAGTCCGCCATAAGCATTCGGCCTTCAAGCATCATGGTGCAAAAGAACTCAAGCACAAGAGCACTCTTGGACTTAAGTTTAATATACTGAAACATATCACGGTAGCATTATAATCAAACCTCCATTACAATACAACCACAACACCTCGTCTGGATCTTCCATGCACGAGCATTTCAGCATAGGAGGAAATAGGACAACGAAAGAAAATTCTAAAACAGATCATAGCTGCATTATAATCAAACCTCCATTACAATACAACTACAACATCTCGTCTGGATCATCCATACATGAGTGTTTCAACACAAGAGGAAACAAAATAGTGAAAGAAATGGACTTCTATTAATGATAAAGTCTCAAGTCTCATACATAACCAGAGAACAGCTCTGCTATCAAACTATTACAAAATACAGAGCTATGCTCAACCATCCACACTAACAAATTCTTAAAATGGTCTATTTATACTCAGATCAGTGGACAACCACTAGGAGAGTCATCTGGCCATTCCGTTTAAGGCTCTTCATCTATGCATGTTTCTATCAGACTGTGAGCTGAGGAAAACCAGATGACCAGTACTTTGAACCCAAATCCTGATAAGTGTTTATCCTTCGAGAGAAACAGGAAAAATTTGGCCCAAGACTCAGTCAAGCGAGACACCAAGGGAAACCACGTCCTTAAACAAAAGGGAAAACGACTTTACCAGTCAAAAGGTAAAAATTCTAGGACTAGCATACGAAAAAGAGAGAGATGAGACAAGGGTGAAAACTTAGGTATTGACAGCAATTACAGGTGACCCTTGACAACTTCATGTGATAACAAGGCCTATATGAGACAACCAAATGCTAGGACGTGTTACAAAAGGCACAGCAAGTCGAGTCAGACAACGATAGCCCGTCGACTTCCTCGACGATGGAAAGACTTGAGGAAAAGATAGAACATTTGCAACAAACTATCAAAAGTCTAACCATCTAACGCAATGAAATTTGATGCACCACATGCACCAGGGACGGGCACGGAAAAGATAATTGTCCCCTAACTAAGAGCATGCAAATGGAAAACATCCATCGAGTACAAGCCCAGAGAGATTGTAACATATGTGAATGCTTAACTGATCATAACATACAAGATTGTCCACACAATCTAAAAAACACAAAGTGGTGCCAAATCTGTGAAGATTTCGATCATCAAACTTTAGAATGCCACCTAAATGCGAGAAATCAGAATAATATACGAACTGTCTACCACATAGAAACCGTTGACCAAACAAACAACTATGGTCGAAGAGATGACTATTTCGATGGTTTTGGTCGAGGTTGAGGAGGTCGACGCAGATTTGGTGGTCAAGGTCGAGGTAGTGGATGACCATATTGGGATAATTGCTGGAAAAATGATCACGACAGCACAGAATGCCCTATAAAAGACATGATTGATCTAAAGTTTTGTAACATATGCGGCATTGGAGATCACTCTCTAGAAGACTGTCTGATAGTGCTTAGTAAAAATATACCTATAAAGACTGTGAACCTACTAAACATAGTATCTAAATAAGATGTAAGGAACTCTAAGAATCTACATATTGTTGCAAGGTCAGGTGTGGGAAGAGACATCCATACTCCACCACAAAACTATCAAAGAAAAAAGACTAACAACTTTCCAAACCCAGATAAGGAAGAGAAAATAATGAGAGAAGTTATTAAATTCTTCAGAAATGCAACAAAAGAACAAAAAAATCCAAGAAGTCGAGATGAAGACATCATCCAGTAATTTTTGCAACTACGCAAAGAAAATTAATTGATAGGTAGGCTATTGGACCTACTCAATATACTGTGAAAATTAAAAGATGGGAAGAAACCAACCAAGGATGCAAATCACCTCTCTTACAACAACAAATATTATGATCCACGAGTTGACTTGGAAATCAAAGGAATGATGGTCAATCGGGTGGTAGTCGATTTTGGTTCGTAGGTTAATATTTTACCAAGAGAAAAATGGATACGAATGGGCTGACCCAACCTAGCACCCACATTGAATTATCTTAAGTCATCTGATCGAAGATTAATGGAACCAATCAAAATACTCAGAATGTCGATATGCAAATTATGGGAATATTGACTTTGGTCGACTTTGAGGTGATCGACCTTGTCGAAGGAATGCCAACATATGAAACTCTTGTCCGTTGGTCATTGGGTCGATGTATGAAAGTAACTGTCTCCCTGGAAAGAGATAGAATAAAATTAAAAGGAAGTGGGAGAAAAATAATTATTCCTATGTATCATGGATGGATTCATGGGACAAAGACCAAGAAACCAGATGTTTATATCAGATAAATAATCAACAAAAATACTATATACAACTGACCGCAGAAGGAGAAATTTTGAGAGAATCTCCCATGTCGGTCAAATATAATTCCGACTCCACCCTATACAACTCGAAAATAGAGAACTATGAAGCACATGCAAAAGACTGCTGGTCTATCGAAGTTATTCCAAAGAAACATCTTAAGACATGTAGGTTGTACCAAAAGTTTATGAAAAAATATCCCAAAAAAATCCCAGTCTCATTTCGATGGACATTCAGATAAGCAAACCCTTTTGATACAGTGAACGACATACCCCATCAACTCACGTGGAAGAGGTAGCAAAATCCATAGGCGAGCAAGGAAGAACACGGAGTCTTGTGGAAACTTTCACAGGCTAGGTTGCAAGATGGCGGGAAACACATTTTCCCCAATTACAAACATGGACAATTGTGTTGACATACTTCATTGAAAGATTCAACGACAAGAAATTATCTAAAGATGTATTTATTCCTACATTTAAACTTGATTACGATCCAACAGAGCATATCCAACATTGCGAAAGTGAATGGTGAAGAATTGGATACAAGGATGAAAGGGTATGGCCCCATATGTTCCCAAGTACATTAGACGAAATACCAAGAAAATGGTACAAAATTGAAGAAGTCTGCGGTCACACCTCCAACTGGGTTGAAATCAAAAGAAATTTTGTCCAAGACTTGAAATTTAATCTCGTAGAGGAGCACTTGAAAGATGCAACAAACCAAATAAAAATATTTTTAGAAAGTCCTTCACTAGCTCAACAGAAAGAAAAAGCAAAGATAGTGGTTGATGAAGGATCGACATCGTTTTGCAACTTTGTGTTGGTAGAAAACAAGGAAATCTTGACTACTCAGAGGATTGATATGGAGAATACAAAATGGCCAAGACAGAGCTTCCAATGGAAGAAATACCATCTGACATTACAAAATCATGTGAAATCAGTATTAAGCATAGCCACTGAACACAAAGAGGACCCAGAACAACTCGACTTCCCAAAAATATTTACGAAAATTGAAGAAGGAGAACACCATCTCAACGAAGAAAAGCCACCAAAATGGATGGAAGCATAAATAAGAATGAAAGAATTCGACATATCAAATGATGACAGACAAAAAATGGTGAGATTAGGTGATTATTGGTTTGATAAGCAAACAACCGACATAGTTAGTCTATTAAAAGAGTACCAAGATGTTTTTGCACGCAACTACAAGGACCTAGAAGGACTTGTAGAGGAAATGGGTGAAATGAAGATCAAATTGATCCCAAAAGAAAAATCAATTAAAAAGCAACCATACAAGTTAGCACATAAGTACAAACCAATCGTTCAAAAGGAGATCGAAGGAATGTTACAAGAATGCATTATTTATCCTACCTACAAAGAACAAATGGGCGAGTCTAATGGTGTTACAACCAAAGAATCATGATCCAAAGAAGTCCATCAAGGAAAAATCTGTCAGTGGTTACTATTATTTCAATAATTTGAATTCGATGTAATCATTCGAACAGGGAATAAGAACGTTTGACCTGATCACCTATCACGACTAGAAACCAGAGAAGATCTGACAGGCATAGATGATGACCTCCCAGATGCACATTTATTTAGAGTAGAAGCTGCACCTAAGGATTTATAAGACATTTCCACTTTCTTAGAAGAAGGAAAAGCTCTGGAGAACCTCCCCACAAACAAAAAGAAAACTCTAGCCATGAAAGCTACACCATTCACAATCATTAATGGATACTTGCACAAAATGGGAATGGATGACGTGATAAGAAAATGCATGCCAGAAAATGAATGGGAGGATATCATCAATGAAGCCCATGTAGGAGAAACTGGAGGATATTTTTAGGTCGACACAATAGGCAGGAAGATATTACAAGTAGGCATGTGGTAGCCAACTGTACATAAATATTGTCGAGATCAAGTTAGAAAATGTGATAGATGTCAGAGATTGGGAAAGCCCTTTGTGGAAAAATGAAATGCCACTAAGTTCAATAAACCCTAATCGATCTTTTGAAATCTGGGCTATCGACTTTGTTGGGCCATTCCCATAGAGGGCAAGGAGAAATGGTGCTAAGTACATAATCATTGTGGTTGAGTATGTGACTAAATGGGCAGAAGCTAAACCGATCGAATCTTGTACCAAAGAAGTAGCAGCTAAATTCATCTACGAGAACATCATCACAAGATTTGGCTGCCCTCTGACACTAATCAATGACCAGGGAACTCACTTTGTAAATGAAACAATTAAAGTTCTACTGGAAAAATTCTTAATCGACCATAGGAAAATGATAGTCTACCACCCACAAGCAAACGAGGCAATCGAAGAATTTAATAAAACATTACACAAGGGACTTACAAAAATTTGTGGTATAAATAAAGATGATTGTGACGATAAGATTCCTGCAATCCTTTGGGCGTATAGATAAACATTCAAATGATTAACTGGGCAGACACCATTCAATCTAGTCTACGACTAGGAAGCTGTAATTCCGCTACAATTTTGGACAAATTTCGACAGGGTCACGACTATAGAAAAATTTGACGAAGGCCAAAACCTGAATGACCGACTATACCAACTAAACAAATTGGAGAAAGAGAGGTTTATAGAGATTCATCATCAAGAAGTTCATAAACAACAACAAAAAGCGTGGCATGATCGTCACTTAAAGAAAAATGATATAAAAGAAGGAGACTTAGTCTTACTATATGACATTTGTATAAAAGGCAAACCCAGAAAATTGGAAACAACATGGCTGAGGCCTTAAGTGGTGGAAGACATATAACCGATGGGAGAGGTCCAACTAAGAACGTTATTGGGGTATCCATTTAAGAAACTAATTAATGGAGCCCGTTTAAATAAATACCAAGTATAGAAGAAAAAATGACCCCGTTAGAAAAATTTAGCAAGGAGTTGCCAACGGGAACTGACTAAAATAACTAATCAAACTTATAAGAAATAAACCTTGCTTAAAAATAGTAAAACAAAAAAGTAGTTAGAAAATTGAAAAAAAAAATGAAAAGTTAAAAGTATTTAAGGTGTATCCATAACATTAAAGGAAAAGAAACAATAAAATGGAGAGAGAAAGTATCCCATGGTCAAGTCCAAGACAAGATAGAAAAAGATATTCTCGACGTTCTACACCTTCGATTGACTTAAGACAAATAATCATATGAAAATAATCCAGTGAAAGGACCAGTCTAGAAGCAAGCGAGAGTGGTTCAGGCGAGCGTGGTACAGGTGAGAAAAGATTATATGAACATAAATCAAGAAATTATGATTGGCATTACAAAAGACGACATCAACCTGACTCAACAAAGTTCAACAAAATAAACGAACAAGCAAGCCATCATCGACATAGATTAAGTTAGTCAAGTAATAGAGATGGCTCAAGAACTCTGGTCAGTCGGCTTACATATTGACCATGCTTCAACAATCGAAATCTGGTCAATCGAACCCGGATAAGAACAGGTCTAAGGGACGTCGATGCCAGTACACTAAGTACATTTAATACATGACAGAAAATATGGATATTAATAACAGAATTGACAATGATTGACGTCATAATGAAAAATATGTCACATCCATCTACAGATTCCCTTATCACATGCAATGTTCATGGAGAGCCCATCAGGATTATCGCATGAGAGAGCTTGCACATGCATCTGTTAAAAAACCGTAGAGATATCAGCATGAAAAAGGTGATACATACATTCAAAAATGATCTAATTACGATAATTCATATATGTTATTGTACCTCAAAGCAATTTCACTTGTAACAACATGATTCGAATCAATAACTACCTCCTTTTATTGTACTTCGCAAAGATGGCGAATTCGAGCTTCGTGCGAGGAAATTTCGTTATCAATTCGAACTAACATCATCATTATGAACCTAAAACTCTATATAACAAAGCCAAGCAAGGAGAAAGTTCACTCTGCAAAAAACTAAATACCGGTGTAGAAGCCATGAGCTGGCTAAAGTTAGCAGTTGACGACCCTCTTGGTCTAGATTGCTAGAATTTAGAAGTAGTTCAGCCATCTTGGCCCTGACGTGAGAAGAGGAATTTCCCCTTCAAATAAAGGCGCATAGGGATACTCTGGGGTTTTCTCAACCCACTGGTGAAGGTAGCAACAATCAGTTTTTCTTGTGTTGGATTCAAAAAGAAAATCTGGGAAAAACCTTCCAAGAAACACTCCAACGCAAGAAGAAACAATTGGGAAACCAAACCAAGGGTAACGTCGAAATAGAGTTTTAGAAAGTAAAAAAGTTCATAATGGTATCCAAGAAACAACCTACTCATAGGCATTGGATATATTCCATTCAATAAAACAAAGGAACATCAAGTATACGAGATGCAGTTGATCCAGCTAGCAGTGGAACTCCAAGCACAACAACTCAGTCAGAATTAGAACCTTGAATCGGTCAACCGAATAAAGATCTTGTCTCTTCTTATTACATACTTCTATCTCTTTCTCCTTCTATACTTCTTCATCTATTGTAATTTTGTAAATAAAAATATGAGAAAGAATTATTTTGTATAACCCCCTCTTTCTCGAGACAAGCAAGGAATTGAGGTGGGGGGAGATGTTGTAGGGGCTAGTCGACCCTGTCGACTTGACCCAATGGTCGACTTAGAACTTTTCGGTCAACCGATGTAGTTAGAAGTAGAATTCGTTTGGAGTCTTTGCTAACTGACCGACCCAGGCAGTTAAGCAGTTACAACTCTCTATTAGAGGTATAAATAGATAAGTACATGAAGGCTTAGATAGCTTCATGGGAGAGGATATATGTAATTGTGTTGTAATTTCTATCATATAATAAAAGGACTCTTATTTGGGCTCTCATTACTTGTGTATGTCTATACGTCTATCTATATGAATCTCTATAATGGCTATGTAAGGTTCTACTGGTAACACTCTCTACTTTCCCTTAGATTACAACACGTGGCATGATATGTGGATTTTGACATGTCACCACCCTCTTTCCTCCATCGACCATCATTCAATTCTCTTGGATGAATCGAACACATTGTCAAATTCGATCGATGCTCGACAATCGACCATTGACCATCGAAGATTTCTCTTTCATGTTCGAAAACACTTCGCCGAATTGATCGACAACCAACCATTGACCATCGAAAATTTTTGTTGGTGATTGATTGAAAACAATACTTCATGGAGTTCATCCAACGCCCCACCATCATCCATCAGTGGTTAGAGATGTCTTCTGGATGAAACAAACTCTTTGCCATTTCGGTCGACCCAACCATCGGTCGTTGTCCATTTCTCTTGGAAAACTTCAATACTTAGAAATTGTTCGACATTTCTTTGATTGATATGGGCCATCGGTCTCCCAATTGAAATTATCTGAATCGTTGATTCATCAAACTTCACCCAATTCTATCAACGAACCTCAAATGTCGATCTGATCCATTTCAAAAGCCCCCAAAATGAATCTTGGTCGTTGATTTGATCAACCTTTAAAAATGGACGAAACATTACGAATTTTTAAATTTATCATGATGAATCTCCACAGTCGATTTCAAGATCAAAAGCGATTTCAACCCTCGATTCGCCAAACTTCCTACAAATCTATAACAACCATTAAAACTCGAAATTCAACCATTTCAAGTCGAATTTGGCTCTCTAAATTGTATATTTACTTCATTAAAATTCTCTTAACAACTATGGCTCCTTTAAAATTGAATTTACTCATGAATTTGGGGAATTTCTCTCTAATTTTATCTATTCCCCCCCCAAACTCGCATAGACAGAAGTTTGCAACAATGAATCACACCAATTCGCTCTGGTTATTGACCCATACAAGCCTGGTGTTTGAACCCGAGGCTTTGATACCATAATGTAATATCCCTCGGTTGGGTTGGGGGACGTTACATCTCACTTGACCTATTGGATGTTGTTTATGAATTATTTGAAGTGTATTTGTACTTCTCTAGTGGCGATGGTGCACTTTATTTGTGTCTTTCTTAAGCACGCCCCTTCTTTATAATCTTTAGAATATTAATAGTGAAGTATATTCCCTTGAGCTATCGTGGAATTTGTAAGGCACTAGGTGGATTTGTTAGGGTTTGTAGTGGACAACCCTAACTATCACCCTAGTTCTACTTACATCTTCTCAAGGGAGTCCTTAGTTGACCCCAAATTCCCAAAAAAATAGTCTTCTCCCAACTAGTCAATCTTAAATCCAAATTTCACCTTTTTGTTTTTGTTTTAAAGTAAATCTAGGGTTTTATAACAACTTATATTCATTTTCAACCATATTAAATCCTAGACGTCTTGATTTTTGTGCATGTCCTTAACCTAGAAAATTATTTTATTTCCATCAATTGTCTTGTTGATTTATATTACAACCATATTAAGGTTGGATGTCTTGGTATTCCTGGTTGTTGCATACCTTTTAATTTTCAGAATTAGCTAGTTGATTAAACCCTAGTTTTATCCATTGTTTTAACCCTAATTTCTACTTGTTTAATACTTATTTAAATGGATAAAGTTGACTGCTATTGTAACTCTTTTGTTGGATTTTTTTTTATCTTTTATACAAGTTTTACAACAACCACTAGTAATTTTTAGATTTGTAGTGTTTGGGGAAAATTTTGCATTGGATAATAACTTGATAAACCCCCGGAGTCATCCTTAAAGCAAATAAAACCCAAATATGGAATTTACTTTGAGTAACCACCTAATCCATAACTTGTATGATATATTTAGTTGGTGGTAAATTGGGTAGCTACATAGGAGACCTTAGTCTCAATTATGTCCTGCCTTAGGAACCCTAGAGGCTACTAGGGAAGCCTCCCTTTTGTTGGATCTATCCTTCACTAAAATGAGGGGAGTTGTTTCCTAGATGATAGTGGTAACACTTCAAATGTTCCACTCATATTTGTACCTTGTGAAGGCTTTGCACTAAGGTGCAAGAATGTGATTACAAGATTCATTCCTCGTAATGCCTAACACATTTTGATTATGAAATCTCTGTTCATGTGTGACTACCATCCTCTTGGATGCTCAAAGATATTTATCGTTTTAAAAATCTTTTGAATCTTCTTCTTGCATATTTAATGTCTTATAGTTAGGGATTAACGTGCCCATTGGGAAGGGTTTTCAAGTGTTTTCCTCTTTTCTCTCTTGTCAACCTATCCTTCCTCTCTCTTAGCCCCTATTTTCAAAAAATACTTAATAATCCATTCTCTTTTTCCTATGTTGAGCTTTAGTATAAATCTAGAGTATGAGATCCTTAATCAAAATCTGGCCTTTTCCAAGTTTGAGTGACAACATTTCTATTGAGGTGACAATGGGTAGTGAGAATTATAGAATTCAAGGGATTACCCCTTTGTTCCAAGAGCCATATTGAGACCTGAAGTGAAATATATATGCCCTGGCATCATTCTTATCTCAAGAGGAACATCTTAGGGGACAACACTTTACACTTAACTCCTTAAGTTACATGATACTTAATCACTTGTAACATGTTTCTATGACAAAACAATTATTTCACTTGGTCAAGTTGTATGTTTATAGAAACTTTCCACCCTACCATGACTAAGCATCATGCATTTCTTAGTGGCTATTTATAACATGACATAAGTCTTAATTCAAAGCATTGTTCTCATAATGAAGGAATTGTGTACCTTGAACATCCAATCTCACCTAGGATCCAAATCACTAGTTGAAGTTGGTGTGGAGTTTAAATCGAATATAGTTCTTCAATGCAAACACCATGCAATAAAATATGGAACCATGAAACTTTATCAATTTGGGCTAAAAGAAAATTTTCCACAAGTCAACAAGTGGTACATCTTGGCATAGATTCAACCTAAGTTTCCTTAACTAGGAGGATCATTGTTGGGGACTAACATCTCCTAAGTGAGGAGGTTTAAGCCTAAATGGAGTAAGATATTGATTACGCCCATGGTTAAAGGATTCACACTAATGAGAGGTTCATTGCAAGAATTGTCTAATACTTAAGAGTGATAGTGTTGTGCTTTGCCATAAATGAACTTATATATTATTGCAACGATCCAACTCTATGACCCATCGATGATAGTTATATTTTGGTCACACTTCAACTTGTCATGTTACTTTGATGTGCTTTGTTGTAGACTCACATAGGGATTGATGTGGATTTACAACTCAATGAATCGTTATGTGTGAAAACCAAAGGTCGTAACCATTTATCGTCTTTTTTGTTGTTTTTTCATTTTCTCGATCCTTTTTTTAAGTTTTTTAATATGACTAGATGAGATGCGAAACACTTCTCATTCTCTTGGGTTGTATTGTTTATACCTCATTCAAAAATTTTAAAGGGGTTTATGGATCACTCTATTATAAAGATCGAGGTTGTTCATATCATATTGTACAAACTTATTCATTTAATGAAAAATTGGAATGGAGTAATCACCCTACATTATTAATATGATTATGCATAATGGTATTTTGAATTCATTTATGCATTAGTTGCATATTGTCGAAAAAACGTATTAGATTTTTGTAAAGAGAGTAATACACACACACACACATTCATAGCATTTGTATTCAAATTAATATGCTACACTAACATACACCCACTAAACATTATCCATATGTTGGACTTTCAAGATATCCTCGTGTTTATCAAGTTTTATTTGAAAATACCCTAAGTAAGATGTTTTAAGAGTTTAATATCATTGTAGAGGGAAAATTGTTTTCACAGAGAGAGAGAAAAGTAATTGTACAAATTCATGTGGGGGTGGGATGGATGTTGATTTTTCAATAAGCTAGGCTTAAGCATAAAATTCATTCCATTTTTAGCATTTTACTTAAACCATAAACATTGTGTTTCAGCAACCAAGATCACAAGAAGAAACACCATGCACAAGTACACACGAAGTATCCTGGGAAACCCTTCTCAACAAGGGAAGAAAACCCAGCCAATCCTTTGCTATATTATTCAAGAGAAATACCTCCACCAACATAAAGAAGTAGCACACAAAAGGGTGCTTCACAAACCTAGAAGAATAGCGCCCAAGAGAGGTGTGTTTGCTGAAATTTCCAAACTCACACTTGTCATATGATTCCTCAATGGGGAATTTACCTTTATTTATATTAGGTTGAACCTGTCAACAGTAGTGTCTATTGGCATAACAGGGTCAACCTCAATAACTTATAATATAATTAATAATTACCATATTAATTATCTTTTACTTTATGATGGGGCCAACCTGTACCCTTTACATCAAAAATAGGGTTACAGGTAAGTCTGACTCTTGTACAATATAGCAAGGGATCTCATACACCCACTAGTGATCAGCCACTAGGGGAACATACATATGTGCTCATCGAAAGGGATGTCCACATCTCTATCTCACTGTGTCTCACAGGAGAACCACAGTCACTAGTGCTCATCCACTAGGATCACGTTCACTTGTGCTCAGCCAAAGGCACGTCTGACTCAACAGATCTCTTTCTCACTGCGTTACACAGATGAATCATTTAGAGTATCACATCATCTCAACTCACTGCATAGAGGAGGCCAATACATCATTTCATCTCTGTCTCAGAATGATACACCCAACTCATGAGATTCCCCACACAGGGGCACACAACATTCCATATCCATATCAGAGAGGAAACACACACCCAACTCATGGGCTTCCCTACACAGGGGCACACAACATTCCATCTCCGTCTCAGAAAGGAACCACACACCCAGCTCATGGGCTTCACCACCTCACACAGGGGCACAACGTTCCATCTCTGTCTTAGAGAGGAACCACACACCCATATCATGGGCACACCAAACTCATGGTCCTCCTCATGTTATCAGACAAATAGGTAAGTGCGGACACAAACAAATCTCCCTAGTTTCACCCCGAAACTTGAACAAAACAAGACAAAATATAAAAATTTCCCTAAGTTTTAATTATCAAGCATAGTAACTAACAAGAGATAAACGACATACCTTTTAAATGTCGTTTGTCCTCGCTTGTGTCATCCCTCGCTCCATTCCAAGGCTTATGGGATGTTGAACCTGTAAAAATACATAATCTAACGAAGTGAAAGCAACAACGTATACTCAAAAACCTATGTATGTGATCAAGGAGTCACACAAAAAAATAAGGACAATTTTATGGGAAAAAAATATATTGTTGTATTATAAATATGAAAATGAGAATACAATCGATGCCTTGATGTTGTAAGGTCCCTTCAAACAGTTCCTTGCTTCCCACACACTTATTCTTACCAGATTCTAAGACTGTAGATTTTAAAGTCACTCACAATCTATCTTGACAATGCAAAGATCAAAGCCAACATAGGCCCAAAAACTCCAAACTACAAAAATTACTCAAACCCAATAAAGCTAACTTTCCCCATGAGAACTCTTCTCCTTTTATAAGCTTAAAAAGATAGGGTGAGGAGGTTAGGATGATCCCAAGAGATCAGGGATGCGACTTAGATCCAAACCTATCGGAGGACAACTCACCCTCGAAGCTTTTTCTCTAGAAGCATCGAGAAGATTCTCTTTTTCCTTCATACGAAAAATCGTTGCACCCTTAACATTGAGAAAACTGCGACGACATCGCAGGCCACTGTGGTGCAAGCTACGATGATCCTAGATCGTCACACCCTTAACACTAATAAAGGTGCGATGATCCCTCCTCATAAGGTTTTTGTAAGGGAAAATATAATTTCATCTCTCTGGGAAAATTCATCTTCATTCTTCTTCAAGGATTAAGAAAATTGATCCTTCTAAAGACACAGGATAGGTTTACATCATTAACGATCATAGGGGTGACGAAAATAATGTGTAACACGTAGCCCCCCAAAGTATGAAGTTAGAACAGAGTGATAGCTAAAATACTTTGTCGAGTGTGTGTTGGAAATAAGGAACATGTCGATTGGAAACCTGCCAACAAACAAGGAAATACAGTACAATAATATATCATCACTGAGGTAGGCATTCCCATACTCAGAATACAAATGAATCAAATCATAAATGCTGACATGAAAAGATCCATGTCAAGAAAGACAGGTCATGGACCCAAACATACACTGTAGATCCATGCCAATATGAATCAAATCTTAACATAGCCACCAAAAATACACCATGGATCTATGTGTTAAAGACTGAAATTTGAACATAGCCATGAGACATACATTGTGGATCTATGCAATAGTATAATCTGAATATGCTCCAATGCAACCTGAATCTATTAGAAAACATCCAGGGTCTTCATATCCACCACCCTATAGTACGAATCTAACCATGTGAATACATGTGCTGAAGTCGAACATGGTAGAAACCACTTGATTACCGATCATTAGTGAATACCATTAACAAGTTCGAGGGAAATATCCATTAATTTGAATGACTCCCAAGGTACACTAGTACAATCCAGCGGGTGCAAATTTGTGAGCTAAAGTCGAACACTCGACGAAATCTCCCGATCAGGGGTCAATAATTAAAACCCACTATCGAAAGCGAGGAAACTTGCCATTGAGGCATGCAAGTTCCAAGGTACCAATTAGTTTCTAAGTCTAATTCCTAGATAATGAGTTGGAGTCAACAAGAAAATACTCATCACAGGAGGGCCTTAATGTGTCCCCCATTAATGACACGAAACAATTAAAAAGATTTGTATATCAAAGTAACAAGTGATTCAGGACTGACTCAGGGATGGATGACGCAATAAAAGGCTTAAGGACTGCAAAATGGCTGACGCAATAGAAGGTTTTCCGGGTTGAACTTCTCTTTGAACATATTGATGACACGACAATTGTCTTGGAAACACTGACTCAACAACAGGGATCACATACCAATTTGTAATCTTATAAAGGAGTATGATCAAGAGACAAGAGGATTTTCCAAACTAGACACAAAGCGAATGAAAGGGTGTCATGTTCAAAAGTGACTTTTCCATAGAATACAGGTTTAGATACATTTCTTTCCCAATTATTCCCCCACCATTTCTGGTGAGTACCTCTTTATTTTTACACAAGCTTGATGAGGATAACATATGCTTGAACTGTAAGCTCATCCTTCGGATGAGTCCCTCGGAGTATGTTTAACGAACCCTAGGAAGGAGTGGTTCGGTCCCATATGGGCCTTTCGGTGTTTGTTTTACGAGTCCAAAGAAAGTAAACTCAGTGGTTTTTCATATTTAGAGAGCCTGAAAAACACTTAAAGGAAACTCCAAAATGTCATTTTTGGTAAAGTAGTCCGATGAGACTGAAAAAGAGATAAAATACCGCTCAACAATCACGCTTTATAATACTTTAATGAGCGTGAAAAGAACAAGATCACTCAATAATATTTTCATGTTTAGAGAGTCTGAAAAGAGCTTAAAGGGAACTACAGGGGGTCCATTTTTCATATAACCTTTATGAGTCTGAAAAAGTGATAAAAGTCTACTCAGTTACATTCTCAGGTATTTACGAGCATGAGAAAGAATAAAGACTAATCTCGGGATTGTTTTCATTTTTACGCAAGCTTAAAAGAAAACAAAACTATGCTTGGGTTATATTTTATTTTTACACAAGCTTAAAACTAGCCAAAACTATGCTTGGACCTGGTTTCATTTTACACAAGCTTGAACCAGAGGAAATTATGCTTGAGGTAGGTGGTTTCATTTTTACACAAGCTTGAACCAGAGAAAAATATGCTTGAGGCTTCCCAACACATTATCGAGAGATGATTGGTACTTATCCCCCAGCTTAAGAAGCTAGCGACTTCACTTCAGCATGAAGTCCAGAGGCTGTAAGCATTACCCCCCAAGCTTCGCTTCATCTAAATGCAAAGGAAGATGAAATGAAGATTCAAATATTATACGTAATGAAGTACTTGACTCAATTGAAGAGGGGGAAATCTATTTCATTTTTTAATGAGCTTGCTACAGAAAAGAAAAACTATGCTAGAGAATCTAGGTTCAATCCCCAGACCTCTGTTTCATTTTTTAATGAGCTCGACACAAAAACAGGAACTATGCTCATAAATTTTGTTTCATTTTTTAATGAGGTTGTCACAGAGACGCAAAAAATTATCCTCATAAGCTCTGTTTCATTTTTTAATGAGCTTGAAATCAGAAAATCATGCTCAAAGATGGTTTCATTTTTTAACGAGCTTGAAAGTAGAAAACCATGCTAAAAAATCTCTTCTAGATCATAGCTTCCAAGAGGACAATGCTCCGGAAGGACACCATGTCAAGGGAAAAAAATTGGTCATGGCTTCCAAGAGATCTTCACTCGATGGAAGAAACACACTCTGGAAGGAACACGTGTCGAGGGTCGCGATAGGGGTAAGGAGGTCAGGCTCCAACAACCCTATCGAAGAGATCACCATGTCAACTACAGAATCCAAGTCATAATAGATTGAGCTTACAGTGAGAGGCTCATCTGCATCGACAGCTGAAGGCATGGGAGATAATGCCACATAATTGACCTGTGGCAAGGGTGATACCGTCTACATATACAAACCATCTAGGGAGGTCATTGATTTGGTGGTCAATTCAAGGCCAACAAACAAAAGTTGATCAATAGTCACAATTATTACATCGTGAGGGAAAGATATCACACAAAAAAGAGTGGACACGATAGCTTTCATAGCATAGATATAATCTTACCCAAGGAGTAAATCAAAATCCAAGGGATCGTGGAATACCATGACATAAATAAAGACAGTTTTTCCTCCCAAAGTTACAGGAAAATGAGGAAGGGTTCCTAAAGGTTGACTCGTTCTTCTTTTAAAAGCTAACAGATTCTAGGTAACTAACACAAGCTGAGGACAACCTAAAGATTTCTAAGAAATAGAGGACAAGATACTAACAGACAGACCTTCGTCTATCAGCGTATGAGGAATGTATTGACCACAAACCTGAACTGTAATGATGAAAGGAAAGTGAGGGAAGACAAGGTCCAGTTAGTGCACCCCAATAAAAAAGGATGGCCTCATTACTTGGAGGGGGTTCGACGGGAGAAGGATGAATTCCCCCCAGCATGGTAGTGTTTGTATCAACAAGAAAAACTTGAGCAATATCAGGTTTTCTCTCTAGTGGGAGAGCAAGATCGATCAATGACGAGATCAAATTGACCACTTGGGTTTCATTCCCCAGGGGGAGAATGGGGTCAACTGATGGAAACAGATCGACCGCTTGGGTTTCACTCTCTAACGAGAGAGTGGGATCGACCGAGGATGGGATCAGATCGACCACTTTGTTAACTGGTTCAATTAAGGATGTGACCAAATTGACTACCTGATCAACCAGACTAACCGACAAAGGGACCGGATTGATCATTCCATCAACTACAGGTGGGTCGAGAGTAATCTTGCGATAAGCATTTGGAACTTGAGGTTGGGAAACATTCATGTCTTCCAGTAATTTCAAGGCTTCATCCATACGAGGGAAAAGGTGAGTTTGATGACTCCCTCTGCATAACATACATGGGAACTTGACTCTACTTTTCTTTTTCCTAATGGTATCCTGACTAGTTGACAGGAGGTCATCAACATGTTGTTTAGATTCTGACAACATGGTCTGGCAAGGGCATGTAGACCATGCTTCTATAACCTTGGATAGACCAGGGAAATATTTAAGAAGATGGCTACCCTTACAAAGCCTGCAAGGGTAGTTGGGTTTATGTGTTGTTTGGGTGATCTTGGCATCATCAACACTCCTAGCACGATTAACAGTAACTGGTTGTTCTCCAACATGTCTGATAGTGGTTGGAAGTTTAGACCCTTGCTTATTTTTCTTCTTCTTATTCTTCCTTTTCTTCTTCTTCTTATCGACCGAGCTACTAGCTTCAGATCTTTCACTCAACGAAGAAGATGAAACAAAAGAAGACCTTTCAAGTGAAGAAGGTGAAGAAGATCTTACTGGTGAATAAGGAGAAGGATCAACATGAGGTTGATGTTTTGGTGGGGAAGTGCTTACAAATGAAGCACTTGCTGCATTCAAGATTACCAGAGTGGAAAACAACCATACTGGTAATCCAATTATGAGACCTAGAAGGCTCAAAGTAGCGATGTAAGGAGGACCAACATTTCCGTAAGAAGGAAAAACAAAAGGTTCCCTCATAGTAGGGGTTGCTTCATTGGTTGTTCCGAGAACTAACACCATTAAACATAGATCCAACCTAGAGTCTTCTAAGGAAAAATAAACAACACACGCTAAAAATATAGGAAGCAAGAAAACAAACAAAACCTTCTCACAATGAATGCACTAGTTGGTGATGAAATCCAACATCGTGGGAATAATGTAAGAAGGGGCTGAGATAGAGCGGGTGGAAAAGTTATGCTGATGACCTGCTTAACAGACTTACATCTTGGTGCAAGATCCCACACATAAATGTGGGTATACCCTCCAAGGAGCCTGGGTGAGTTTGGTCAATGTCGATTCCAGGTACCGTGAAGACTTGCCCCTCCACTGTCACCTCATGTAAAGACTCTAAAGATATAGGCCACTAAGGTTACCAATTATGACAATGATGCTTGGGGAAGCAGTCGACAGTCTGGTCCATGCACAAGGGCAGGGTATCTAAGCCCGAAATTGAATCGAGAAGGTCCGCACAGGATTTTCTTCTCAAGTGACCCCCAATAATACGTGCAATCTCTACACTAAGACCAACAAAACAGGGTGAGTAACTCTGTTGGCCCTAAGGTGATCTCGTGATTGACCCTTGTGTTAGAAGGGCTTCCCAGGACAAAATGTAGCAAGTGGATTTAAACTCTCCCTATCACAAGATACTATGTTTGTTTACAGCTTTGGAAAGTTATCTTTCACACCTATTCCAAATCGCTACACCCTAAGATATTGTAGGTTTGCTACCAGAAAATATAAAAATGTCTAATGAATTTTTATAAGCACTTTATTTTAAGGTTGTTGTTTACTCAAGAGGAAAATGGCGTGGACTAAATGATGTTTTGACCGAATTTAAACAATGCAAAGAAATGAGAATGCAAATATTTCACTTCAATGAAAGCTATATTACGAGAAGGAGAAAATGTTTATCATTCGCAGATGCAAAATGTTCCAAAATTTTATTAAACTCATCGATATCAAGATTTTCAAGAAATGAATCAAAGAGATTGTACACCAATACACAATTCTTGCCCCCCCCCGGTCATGAGGGGGAAATGTTTTTAAGAATTCAAGACCAAAAAATGCCAAAAACCATGCAATTTCACTACTTCAAATGCAAATCTGCCCCCAACCTAATGCAAAGAAAGAAATTAAAATTTTTGTTTCAAAGATAGCTAAAAAGAATAGAAAATCTCTTTAAAAACAAAGCAACCCAAATCAATTTTCTCTTTTAACATGAACTATTCAATAAAAGAAAAATAAGTTCTTTCACTAAATAATTCCAAAGAAAAACAATGCTTTGTAACAGAAAGACACTCGAAGGAAGAAATCAATTCTTTCAAAAGCACACAAGCTAAAACAAAGAAAATAAGGCTAAAAGCATATTCAAAGACTGACAAACAGTCTATAATAAGACTATAATCCCCAAAACCATATCTAAGATCTGGGCAGGGAAAACCACCAAAAGCTAAAAAATTTCCCAATCGTCGCAGGCTGTAGGATTAATACTCTGCCACTATCCTTGATCGTTGCAGGTAACAGAAGACCACAGAGCGACGACGTCACACTTTCTCTTCAAGGAAGAGTGCGACGATCCTAAATCGTCACACTGTCCCTCAAAGCAAGGTGCGACGATCAAAGGAAAAAAGAAAAAATAAAAAGTAAGAAGGTTTTCCAGTGAATTTAAACAATCAAAGAGTTCATTTGGATCTCCCAGTGACTCAGAAAATAGAACCCAGTCAATCAAAGAAAGAAAGAAAGACAAACTAGGAAAACAATATGTTCCCCAATATGGTCACCAATTTTTTTATCGGACAAATCGGTAAGTGCGGACACAAACAGATCTCCCTAGTTTCACCCCATAACTAGAACAAAACAAGACATAATATAAAACTTTCCCTAAGTTTTAATTATCAAGCATACTAACTAACAAGAGATAAATGACATACCTTTTAAATGTCATTTGTCCTCACTAGTGTCATCCTCACTCCATTCCAAGGATTATGGGATGTTGAACCTATAAAAAGACATAAGCCAACGAAGTGAAAGCAACAACGTATACTCAACAAAACCTATGTATGTGATCAAGGAATCATACAGTAAAATAAGGACAATTTTATGGGAAATAAATATATTGTTGTATTAGAAATATGAAAAGGAGAATACAACCGATGCCTTGATGTTGTAAGGTCCCTTCCAACAATTTCTTTCTTCCCACACACTTATTCCTCCCAGATTCTGAGACTGTAGATTTGAAAGTCACTCACAATCTATCTTGACAATGCAAATCTCAAAGCCAACATAGGCCCAAAAACTCCAAACTACAAAAATTACTAAAACCCAATCAAGCTAAATTTCCCCATGAGAAATCCTCTCCTTTTATAAGATGAAAAGGATAGGGTGAGGAGTTTAGGATGATCCCAAGAGATCATGGATGGGACTTAGATCCAAACCGATCGAAGACCAACTCACCCTCGAAGCTTTTGTTCTAGAAGCATCGATAATATTCTTTTTTTCCTTCGTACGAAAAATCGTCGCACCCTTAACATTGAGAAAACTACGACGATGTCGCAGGCCACTGTGGTGCAACCTGCGACAATCCTAGATCGTTGCACCCTTAACACTAAGAAAGGCACGACGATCCCTCTTCATAAGGTTTTTACAAGGGAAAATATAATTTCATCTCTCTGGGAAAATTCATCTTCATTCTTCTTTAGGGATTAAGGCAATTGATCCTTCTAAAGACAAAGGATAGGTTTACATCATTAACAGTCATAGGGGTGAAGAAAATAATGTGTAACACCTCACCCCACACAGGGGTACACAATGTTCATTCTCCGTCTCAGAGAGGAACAACACACCCATCTCATGGGAACACCCAACTCATGGGCTCTCTCTCAGGCCGACTCACTCAGTCTGTGTCCTAGAGGATGTCTCACGCAGTTGTAATCATCAACAATCCCTCTCATCTAGGGAGGCATTCTCCACCAGGAAAAGTCTCTCACGGAAGTACTCGAACTTCATCTTGGTTGTAATCATCAACACTCCCTTTCATCTAGGGAGGTAATCGTCACCAAGCCAGGTCTCTCACGGAAGTACTCGAAATTCGTTTTGGCAAGCGGTTTGGTGAAGATATCTGCAATATGCTCATGTGTAGGACGATACTACACGTGTACTTCTTTCCTCTGCACCATGTCTATGATATAATGATATTTTATCTCAACGTGTTTCGATCTATCATGAAACACAGGGTTCTCAAAGAGCTTCACACATCTCTGGTTATAATAATAGAATCCATCTCATGATCAAATAAATATGTCAGAGGCTTGAGAAGCCACACTGCTTCATGGACTTCCACACTAAATGCTATATACTCTTCTTCTGCGGTACTCAAGGCCACAGAGCTTTGATTCTTGCTGCACTAGGAAACCATGGAAAACCTCAAGGAAAACAAAAACCAGATGTTCTCTTCCGGTCCACTATACTCTCTACCCAATCTGTATCGGCATATCCCTGCAAAATCAAGTCCACACTGGAGGCATATCTCAAGCCATATCCAACTGTGCCTCGTATATATTTTAATACATGTTTTACTGCTATCCTGTGAGTCTGTCTCAACTGACTCATGAATTGACTAAGTACATTCACTGCATAGCATAAATCAGGTTTGGTGTTAACCAGATACATTAGTGATCCAATCAGCTATGGATCAATCTCGTCTGAATCATCATCATTCTTTTTCTTCAAATCCATCACCATTGATGTATGGATTTGCATTTTGTTACACTGAACTTGTTTAATATCCCCACTGTATATTTTCCTTGACTTAGGAAAATCCTTATTGGTCCTTTGCCATACTTCTTGTCCCAAGAAGTAGTGCATCATACCCAGATCCTTCATCTCAAAATCAGAAGTCAAAGTTTGCTTGTATCCAACAACACAACTTCCTGAATAAGTCATCAAAATCAAGCTCTCGTCACCAACAATGTAATAATATAGGTTTGGATCAACAACACTCTTGCTGAAACCCAAACTCATCAAGAATCCATCCATCTGATGTAGTTTCCAACTCATGAATGGTAGTATGGATGGAAGTGTATCGGGATTACTGGATCAAGTGGCTCATCATAGGCAACTCCCTTTGTTTGTGGGAATCCTCTGGTTATAGATATCACTTTGTATTTCTCGACACTTCCATCAACTACATGCTTGATCTTATATATCCACTTGGAAGTCACCACAGACTTCCCTTCTGGTCTGATAACAATATCTCATACATCATTCTTTAAGCTATGCTGGTATTCTTCTGTCATGGCATCTTTCCATACCTGTTCACTTGTCGCTTCTCCATGACAAGAAGGCTCAAAATCAATGATATGGCTCATGGTTGAAGGGTAGCTTGAAAATCTCTTTGCTCTCTCGAGATGTGCCTTGAGGGGCTTTGTATGTTCCTCTGCCTCCTGTAGATTTTGTTGAGCCTAGGCAGGCCTTTTATTCACTACTACAATATCTCTAGGCATATCAACTGAAGCAACTGGATCAGCTGGAATAATGTATGTCTCCCTCTGAACTACTGAAAGGGAGAAGGTAATATCTCTTCCTTCTGCTCATTTTGTTTGACTCGCTCTGAGTCAAGTAAGTCCCTCTGAAGTATGAAGGATGGATGTCTTATTTTACCTGTTTGTTAGATCGTTTATGTCTTCAGGTTCTCTACTAACTAGCATAATAATCAATCAATAAGGTTTGGACTCCTGTACTAGGGATAATGGTCCAAGTTATGAGTTCTCCCACACTAGAGATAATACCCTTCACTTATTAAGAATGAAATCAACTATAAGTTTAATGATCAAACAATTTACCTGGGTCTGTAGTCATGCTCAATTCTGTATTTGGTTTAGAGGAAGTAATTCTCATCTCTTTTATCTTCATCCTTTTGAGGTGGGTCTGGATCAATGTCAGCGGTGGAAGCATATTGTCTTCCTTTCTTCCTGGTTGGACAATTTCTTGCATAGTGTCCATATTTGTCACATCTGAAGAACTAGATCTCTGAAACATCTCTTCTCTGATTATGACATGAAGCTGATGGAGTCTTCTCATCTCTGAATGTTTGTCTGAAGTTTCTTTTGAATCTTCCTCCTTTCTTTGTATGAAGTGCAAGAGCATGGTTGTCATCAAGGGAGTATTCCACTCCTCTATTTCTAAGTCTAAGTTCTTCTTGAGTACATTCTGTCCACAAACGATCAAAACTGGGTAATTTTTTCCTTCCACTGATGCTTTGAAGAAAAGGTTCCCAGTATTTTGGAAGATTATTGAGAGTGGATAAGACAAGTTCTCTGTTAGACACGATTTCTCCAATGGCACCTAAATGATCTTTGATCTCTAATATCTTCATAAAGAAGGTAGCAACTGTATCACCTTTTGTCATCTTGGTACTTTGAAGCTAACCCTTTAAGGTAAGGGCTTTGAGGGTGTTGTCACTCTCAAACATATCTTTTAGTGCTTCATACATTTCATAAGTTGTCTTCAGGTTGTAAATACGAGGTAGGAGATGATCTCTTATTGAGTAGATGATTATTTTCCTTGCCTTGACATCTTCTTCCCTTCTCTCCATCGATAACTGTTTTTGGTAAAGTATTTTGTATCACACTCAAAAGATCATCTTCTTCAAGGGTGATTTGAAGCCTTGACTTCCAGAAGCTGAAGTTTCTTGATCCATCAAGCCTATCTTCCACTAAGGTTCTGTTCTTCATATTTTCAAATTTCTTCACAAACTCTCACCAACTGGACTTAGAAAACCTAATGGTTAGGTTAGACTAGCAACCTTAGGTTTTGTTGGGAATATGACTGCCAACAATAAGATTTGAGAGTGTCACAGGAATACTGTTGAGTTGAAGCATTCCTTCAATGAGTTGCAGGAACCCTAAAATAAAAAATTCTGCAGAAAATTGCGGAACCTTAGAAACTCTAGGGCCAAAAATCCAAAACCCTCAGAATTTCACTTTAAGAGTCTCTTGAGGTGCGTCGAGGGAGGTCGTACACCCTTATCCAAATTTCAGCCCCAACGTCCAAGTGTAAAGTGCTGAAAAGGCCAAACAAGAGATGGTCGTATGGATTTTGTAGAAACCCTAGAGGGTTGTGCGTATTTGCAGAAAAGAGAGGACAGTTTCTTTAATGGTTGTGCAATGGGTTCTTCAAGGCCTATGCTCTGATACCATGTTGATTTTTCAATAAGCCAAGCTTAAGCATGAAGTTCATTCCATTTTTAGCATTTTAATTAAACCATAAACAATTTGTTGCAGCAACCAAGGTCACAAGAAGAAACACCATGCACAAGTACACAAGAAGTGTCCCGGGAAACCCTTCTCAACAAGGGAAGAAAACCCGACCGATCCTTTTCTATATTCTTCCAGAGAAACACCTCCACCACCATAAAGAACTGGCACACAAAAGTGTGCTTCACAAACCCTAGAAGACGCACCCAAGAGAGGTGCGCACTTTTCCCAAAAACAAGTGTTTGCTTAAATTTCCAAACTGACACTTGTGATATGATTCCTCAATGGGGAATTTGCCTTTATTTATATTAGACTGAACCTGTCAACAGTAGTGTCTATTGGCACAATAGGGTCGACCTCAATAACTTATCATATAATTAATAATTACCATATTAATTATCTTTTACTTTATGGTGGGGCTGACCTGTACCCTTTACATCAAAAATAGGGTTATAGGTAAGTTTGACTCTTGTACAATATAGTAAGGGATCTCATACACCGACTAGTGCTCAACCACTAGGGGCACATCCATCTGTGCTCATCCACAGGGATGTCCACATCTCTATCTCATTGTGTCTCACAGGAGAACCACACTCACTAGTGATCAACCACTAGGATCACGTTCACCTGTGCTTAGTCACAGACACGTCCGACTTAACATATATCTTTCTCACTGCGTTACACAAGAGAATCATCTACAGTATCACATCATCTCAACTCTATGGACATAGGAGGCCAATACATCATTTCATTTCTGCCTTAGAACGATACACCCAACTCATGGGATTCCCCACATAGGGGCACACAACATTCCATCTCCGTCTCAGAGAGGAACCACACACCCGACTCATGGGCTTCCCTACACAGGGGCACACAACATTCCATCTCCGTCTCAGAGAGGAACCACACACCCAACTCATGGGCTTCACCACCTCACATAGTGGCACAACGTTCCATCTCTATCTCAGAGAGGAACCACACACCCATCTCATGGGCACACCCAACTCATGGGCTTCCTCACCCCACATAGGGGTACACAACGTTCCTTCTCCGTCTCAGAGAGGAACAACACACCCATCTCATGGGCACACCCAACTCATGGGCTCTCTCTCATGTCGACTCACTTAGTTTGTGTCCTGGAGGATGTCTCACACAACTATAATCATCAACAATGGGTATGCGTGCTTTCTCACCCTCTCCCTCATTTTCTAAGGGATGTGTTGTGTAGATACGAATGTGTGAAAAAAGTGAAAAATAAACAAGATAATAAATGGAGAAATATGTTGTATTTAGCATCTTGGAATATCTTCTCTCATCCCCTCTTGAGTTGATATACACCTCAATGTCACTATAAACAAACAAATATAAACAAACTATCAAATATTAGAACTCAATATAGACAACTTTTAGATTCACAACTTTAATATAAATAACAAATATACAATCAATAAGCACCCCACAATGTTGCATTGATAACGATGTATATATCATTCCATCATATATTGCATTTAATGCAATGCTATTGAGTGCATAATGCTTGCTAATTAAATCCAGAGCTATCTAATATTGTATCAAATTTCCTCCTAATTGTTAGAATTCGATGATATAGGAAGTTAGAGTTCCCATTGACTCGAAACTTTTGATTAAATTTATGATAATATAAGTTGATTTAGAATTGTGCACAACCCTCCAATGTATTTTTCCACCGTACATGTCATTTGGATTATGATAAAACTCTTCTTATACATAATTTTTTTTATTATATTCTTATCAAATTTATGATAGAAAAAAAATCTATTTACTACAAGTTTTATTTAATTTATTAAATTTAAACTAAACTAAATAAACATATAATAATATTTATATTCATCATATCCAATAACTTTTCTAAATAAATGTATCATTAAAAATTGTAAATGAATACCATCAAGCTCCTTAAATTTAAAATAGATGTTGAAAGTGTAAATCTTACTAATGTCAAAAATCGATCTATCTAATTTGTCTACATTCAATGTGCAAGTCTTAAATTCAATATACCGGATAAGATGAACCATACACGACATGAATATTGTTGTCTATGTAATTTGGATGGAAATAAGTAAATACAATAAATTGTTTAAACTCAATGCACCAAAAGAATACAAGATATATGGTTGTGATTATAATTTGGAAGTATATAATTAGAAATAATAAATCATGTAAATTAAAAGGTATTGATTAGATGTTTTATTTTTTAGGTTTGTTGGTCGGAATCCTGCGATGTAAATTTGGATAAAATCTTTATTTTCTGTTGTTTAAATTGTATTTCTGAATGTATATATATATTCATCGTGCTGAAAAACCCTAAACATTCTGATTATATCAATTTAGCTATTCAAATTTGTAGATTCAATCATTCAACACTGGATTTAGAGCAAAACCAAACGAAAAAAATTACTTAAAAAAATAAAACGTTTAGAATACTACCATTCAAACCTCTAGATAAGAAGAAACATACATGACGTGAGCACTGACATAAGTAGAAACAATAAATCATGTAAATTCAAATCACCAGATAAGAAGAAACATACATGACGTGAGCACTGACATAAGTAGAGAAAATAATTTATTTAGGTTCAGTGCACCACATGAATAGAGAAAAAATTAGTCCAGGTTCAATGCACCAAATGAAATGAGATTAAACATGACGTGAGCATTGTTATGTCTGTAATTTAGTTATATTTAAAACCATGCTCTAAGCAAGATCGACAGAGAATCAAACATTATTCAGCGAGATCGACGGAGCCTCTAACACAGCAAAATAAATGGGTTTAGACAGCGAATCTCAAGCCCGTCTGGGCATTGATGCAGCCTTCATCCAGTCTCCGGAGCACCGCCCAAACGCCAAGCACTGTGACTTCACGCCCGATCAAATCCCGCTAATAGATCTTTCCCCTCTCAACCCCACTTGTCCACCACAGCCCACCACCTTCGACTCCCTCGTCGCTCAAATACACGCAGCTTGCAGGGACTGGGGATTCTTCCAAGTCATCAACCATGGCATCTCCCCCCACCTCCTCCACACAATCCAATCCGAAGCAGCCAATTTCTTTTCCCTCCCCATGCAAGAAAAAACCAAGGTCAGGAGAGATTTCGATAATCCATTGGGCTATTACGACACAGAGCTCACAAAAAACGTCAGGGACTGGAAAGAGGTCTTCGATTTTGCATGCCGAGGCACAATGCGTCTTCCTTCGAGTTTCGAACTCGACTCCGATGAGATGAAAACAGTGACAAATCAATGGCCGCAGAACCCACCTGGCCTCAGGTCCTTATTAATCATGGCGAGACATCGATTCCCTGGAGGTGCAATCTTAAGAAATAGTTTGAGATTTGCACCTCGACGGATTTGATAGCTCGCAGCACAATTACCTACCCCGATGTATTGATCAAACAAAGTTTCGATAGTTATTGACTAGTTTGCAATGGCTTGTGTATACAGGGAGGCCTGCGAGAAATATGCAG